>JAHWFO010040816.1:346853-357334 GCA_023313115.1 Rhysida immarginata
ATGTTCATAGGACGTTTTGTGTTTATCTTAACCTCTATAATACCCCCCTTTAAGTATTTTCCATTCGATGTAAATCACCCTGTATAAAAGGCAATGTAAGTATGTTTGTCCGGTTTTAAGAGGCGACTTAGAAGTAAGCTATAAAGTTAAAATTAAACACACAGCTGTTTAATACTACCATAATGAAGGGAAAAAACTAAATTTGGAGATAAGTATCTTAAAAACATAGAAATTTATATCTATATAAATGAAACAGACTTTGTTTATATTGGTTTCCTTGCATGCGTGAACAATCAGGCCGTGGTGCTTGCGTCAACAATCGGTTGGGTGAACAGTGGTTGATGAAATTAATACATGCCGCAACCAACACCACCTCTACCAACACCTCCTAGAAAGAAAGCCAAAAAACTGAAAAGTCATACATTGTTACATCATCATATTTCGACCATTGTTAACCGCATTTCTACCAATGATAAGCTTTAAATTTGGTCGGCTTATGGTGATGTTGTAACGGGTAAAAACACCTGAGGTTGGTCTTCTCAGCAGTCGCAACTCTCCCCCGTATAGAGGTCTTCCTAAACGTAGAAGAAACAATACAACAAAATCATTAGCAAGGAGGTTTAGAGTTATAAATATCAAACTTATCTAGATACAAACTATCAACCGGACTTCCCTCTGCTTTAAACGCACGCGAGCGAAAGAACGTGGCCGTTTTCCTGGTCAAGGTTTAAGTATGAATTAAGAACCTCTTAGACTACTATGTCTGACAAAAATATCCGGGGCTTTATTATAAACTTCTCTCGTCGTCGAAATTCACAATTAGATCAACAAAAGATTATTCAACTAAACAACGCAAAAATAATACAAGCAAAGCAGTGCGGTTATTGCAGGTTCCGATCGGCTATAATCTTTAAAGTTCTTCCGAGTCGGTCAGACGACGAAATCCTTCGTGTGACGTCTGATTCTAGCTCTAGTATCTCAGTTCCGACTTGTTTGTGATTATTCTTTCTCTTGAATATGAAACACAGAAATAACGAAGAGTTTATCTTCGTAACTCCATAATAAAGTCTTGTTAATAAAAGGTCGTATGGGATTTAACTAAGAAGCACTGCGTTTTACAATTTTACATACTTTAACTATACTTGATGCTACTTAACAATATTATTCTTTCGCCACCGGGCGTTCAGAAGAAAAAAAAATTAATTTATAACAATAAGTCTTAAATGATTGAAAAGAAGTTAACAGTCTAGGTACAATCTAAAGTTTGAAAAGTTTACTCTGGTCTATTTAAGTAAGTATGTACGCCTCCTTTCAAAATTAGAAACATTCATCATCTAACATTTTCGGGGCGCTTCTTCACGGTTTAAACCTTTATCCTACTGTTTTAGGTTATTCTACGAAAGTCGCGGAAAATCGCTATAAAGGTATTCTGGATTTACCAGCTCTAAATTATTTTCTCAAGTTCAATCATGCATATATATACTGTAACGTGCAAGAAAAGTAAAATTGGTCTTTCCGACACGCACAGCCAAATTCTCACCGCTAGTACAAACAGTTTTAAGAAGAAGACGGCTTTCTTAAAATATTCCTTAAAAAATGATAAAAGGGGGCATAAATTAAACCAGAAAAATCCCCACCGAATAGCTATACTGACTAAAGTTAACTAATTAAGGATATTAAGATTTAAAAAAAACTGTTAGTTAATAATTACTATGAAACCCTTCTTGCAAAAATATCCCTTTTAAACCTTGTGACCATCAAAAAAGAAAATCTGAATACCAACTATCCAATTGAATAAATTTTTTTAATGCGGGATTTTTGTTTGTTATTTTATTTTTTTTTCCAGTTTGATCAATTCTTTTTAATGCCTCTTAAGAGAAACTTAGGCCAGTAATGAGGAATTTGTATGACGGCATATGACGTTGACCAAGGTGAGAATCAACAGGATTGGATCCACAGTGAGTAGACAAGCCAAGCGTACGCCGCTGGAAGATTGATTAAGTCGGGACGAGAAGTGCAGGCCCAAGCGATCACAAACTTCTATAAATAAAGAATATACCCCAATAACTAAAAAAAGTTTAAAAAGGAATCAAAGAAATCAAAATAAAGCCTTTCACAGAAACGGGATCGTCCAAAAATCTAAGTTGACAGAACTGCGTCGTGGTGGAAAGTTCATAAGATGATGATAGAGGTCAAATCCAACGGTCAATCTTTTTTTCAGGCTTCGGAAGAGAGTTCAAAAGACACAAAAAAACGCAATGACGCTGTCGCAATACAGTGTTGTGTGCAAATAAAAAAAATGAAAGGCGAAAGGCATAATATATATCAGCTTAAAAGTAAAAAAAAAAAGTATATGCAGAAATTAAATCAAATTAGCTTAGGAAGAAGATTCAGTAGGAAAAGAGAAAATTAAGCGCAACTCGCCTGAACAGCAACAATTCACAAACGATTATGACTAAACAACAACTAGGAGATTAGGCTCTAACAAAATGAAAAGAAAAACTACTAAGACAGAAACCTGACATCCAAACACAGTAGAGACAACGACTAACAAACGGTTGAAGGGAGCAATCATCCGGGAGTAAACGTGTAACGTGATGAGCAGCGCTGAAAAAATAATAAACTGAAAAACAAAGCAAATTAATCGACAAAAGTAATATACAGAAAATGTTCAAAAAAAAAAAAAACACATCAAAAAAGGCGTTGAAGATTCTGAAGACCACGGGCATGAACCAAAATCAGGACAAAAGTTGGAGACGTAATAATTAGTTCTGTTCTATGGCATAAAAGAAACATAAGTCTGACATCATCTTAAGAAACTCGTTGTCTGCAAGAAGCCGGTGAGATCTATCAAAGATTCCGTAAAAGGAAATCCCAGAAAAATATTGAATTCAGGTAAAACAAGGAAACTGTTAATTGTGGTTGAACGGAATCGGCCGGACGAGCGTCCAGTTACGGTGAAAATGTAAAGAAAGATGTCTACTCACTGTGGGGAGAAAGAACGACTAGATTCATGGTATGGCGTTACTATTGTTCATCTTGAAAGGTTAACGACGGCGAAAATAATCAATCGACGATGAAAATCGCTCCGCTTTGGAGTGCAAAAGGTAAACAGTCAGTCATAACAGACTAAAGGAAACTGCGATGGAAGCGTATCTTGGAACGATGAGAATTCTCAGAAGCTAGCGTCGACATCGAATCATCTTCGGCGTGGCTCGGGGAATCAACCGACTCTAGAAATTTGCTATGTTCCATTGTAAGGGAAACTTGCAGAACAAAATGATAGTCGGGACTAGCTCCATTCTGTGCAACCGCCGAGATAAATCTGCTTCCAATTTATTTTTCCTTTTCCCAAAAACTCGTTTTCACGAGATATACACGAACGCGCGCATGCAAGCTAAAGCAAACACGCGAAAAAAATGTAAATGAGCGAACGCTCTAAAAGAAAAACCCTCAATTTAAAAGTGTCGTTATAACAATAAAAACGTAAAAGCGAAATAAAGAAATCTTCTAACAACAATGCGCGAAGCATTTTTCAAAATATCCGAAGAATTATTATTTTTCCTTACCCAAACAATTCAAAGCGATTATAATTCAACAAACTAATTCGCGATATTCTTCTAAAGTAAAATTATTCTTTTATTTTAATGGATTTTGCCATTTCACAATAACAAGCAAAACGATGTAAAGGTGTAGTCCTCTTACCGCTGCAGTAATTAATTCCTAAAACAGACCGAGATAGAAAAAAAAACAACAAAAAGCTCGAAGAAAGGACGATTTAATTTTATTTTTAAATCTACAACCCGGTAGAACTACAAATAGGTCCACACTAGTTGTTTCCGCTTATTTTTAACGAGGAACGATATGATAATGGTTCGAAACCGACGTGAATTTTATCTCATATTCTCTCCAAACGTACAACGACATTACACATAAGTTTTACAAGCCCATCAGATTTCGGAAAAATAATAATTATCGATAAAAAATCGATATTCATGGTTATGGAACGGCATATTAATTAGAAATATCTCATGATCAACAATGCAAGGCAAAGTTTGTGCAACAATACGTATCAACAATGGTATCAACACGCAATTCACAAACACTCTGCACGGACCAACCAATATATATTTCAAGACCAACAATGAAAGGAAAAGTTTGTGCAACAATAGGTATGAACATTCGTGTCAACACGCAATTCACACTACGCTCGGACCAGCAACAGATATCTCATGACTAACAATGCAAGGTAAAGTTTTCGCAATAATAGGCCCCTCGTGTTCGCATCAACAATGGTCTCAATGCGGGTTTCATCAATAACAATGAGCACAAAATTATTCAAAGAATTATAACAATGAACATAAAACGATGATGCAATGATAAAAAGTTCTTTTCAAAGAATTATAAAATGATGATGCAATGACAGAACATTCGTTTCCAAGAATTATTAACAATGAACAGGAAATGGATATAATAAACGATATAGATAGGTCAGTTTCTCTCGATGAGGCAAAGAAGGTACACGTGTCTTCCTTCAGCTCCCTAACAAGCGTTCAGACGATTGGGAAAAGAGTGTGTGTTTCTTTGTGTATGTGTGTGTGTGTTTGTGTGTTTGGCACGTTTGAGCAGTGCAAAACCTAAAAAATACATGAACTGGAATCATCAAACCAAAAAAGCATATGATTTATCTGTGTTGTGCTATTTAATAATCGTTCGAAGGAACCATATTAATTCATACCTATCGTAATGCCACCAAAGAAAAGAAAGAGCATTGGTCAGAAAAACCCTGCAGCTAAGAGAAAAAAACTGTCCGGGCGTCAGAGACACCTGAATAAAGGGAGCTTCGTCTGCAGCAAGAGCGTATGCGTGCTGCAACGTCAAGGGCAAGGGAAATTTCGGAGGAAAGAGAGCTTCGTCTGCAGCAGGAGCATATGCGAGCTGCAACATCAAGGGCAAGGGAAACTTTGGAGAAAAGAGAGCTTCGTCTACAGCAGACGCGTGTGCAAGCTGCAACATCAAGAGCAAGGGAAACTTCGGTGGAAAGAGAGCTTCGTATACAGCAGGAACGTATGCGAGATGCAACGTCAAGGGCAAGGGAAACTTCGGAGGAAAGAGAGCTTCATCTACAGCAGAAGCTTGTGCAAGCTGCAACATCAAGAGCAAGGGAAACTTCGGAGGAAAGAGAGCTACGTGTACAACGAGTTCGACGTAGAACGGAAGATTTAAGGGTGGCGAATCGACATTCTGATTTAAAATTAGCGCATTTAATTACAATTCTGAATACGATTACTGTAATCACCCTAAAGTCCTAATAGGAAGGATGGATGTCGTATGTAACCATTGTCAGGCAAAGATATAAATGGGAACCATCAGGAACATGTTGCTCTAATGGAAAAGTGAAGCTGCCGCCACTTAAAGAGCCTCCAGAACCACTGTTATCTTACTTCTATGGTAACACAGCAGATTGCAAACATTTCCTAAAAAATATAAGGACATACAATTCAAGCTTCCAAATAACATCGTTTGGCGCGTCATCAATAATGCAAGAAGGTGGAATCATGCCTACTTTTAAGGTTCAGGGTCAAATTTACTATAGAGCTGGATCACTTCTTCCCCTTCCAGGTGAAAATCCAAAATTTCTTCAAGTTAACTTCATGGGCGATGAAATATTAGAGGCTGATCAACGATGTGCTAATATATCTGGCGTGCGACAAGACATCGTTTTAAGTCTGCAGAGACTATTTCATTCGCACAACCACCTGGTAAAAATGTTTAAAACAGCATTAGAAAGGATGCCTACAGACGAGCACAAAGTAGTCATACGGGCAGACAAGAGGCCATCTGGTGAACATGAACGGCGCTTTAACGCCCCAACCATTAACGATGTAGCCATACTAATAGTTGATCTGGAAGAGTACGATAGCCGTGACATAATTGTTCAGAGACGGAGTGAAAATTTGCTGGGGATTCCAGAAACACACCGATCATATGATGCTCTGCAGTATCCTCTTATCTTCTTTGATGGCGAGGATGGTTACCACTTTAACGTAAAACAAATCGATCCTCTCACAAGAAATACGACGCAAAAAAAGTATCTTCTAGGGAGTTTTATGCATACCGCATTATGCTGAGAGAGGGATCCTCAAGCTACATCTTACGATTCCGCCAGTTGTTTCATCAATACATAGTAGATATGTACGCGAAAGTCGAATGTGAACGGCTTCTTTATATTAGGTTAAATCAGAAAAAACTGCCTGTTGATGATTATATTCATCTACGGGATGCTGTGGCTAATGACCCAAATGTCGCTGATATTAGGAAGGATGGTAATATTATCGGCTACGTTCACTGGCAGTCCGAGACACATGCACGAATATGCTCAAGACGCTATGTCCTATGTCCGCAATCATGGCCGTCCGGATCTTTTGTAACCATTACGTGCAATCCTAAGTGGCCAAAGATAACAGTTGAGCTTTTGGAAGGCCAATCACCGATTGATCGTCATGATTTAACAGCGAGAGTATTTAAGCAAAAACTAATCAAATTTACTGATGTTATTACGAAAAGCCATATATTTGGAGAAACCCGCTGTTGGATGTATTCGGTCGAATGGAAAAAGCGAGGTCTTCCACATGTACAAATGTTGGTATGGCTTAAAGAAAAAATCCGACCGACTGAAATAGATGACATAATTTCTGCTGAGCTGCCAGATCTTCAACAGGATCCACTGCTACTCGAAGTAGTGTCAAAGAATATGATCCGTGGGCCGTGCGGACCTTTAAACCATAAGGCATGAAAGATGGCAAATGTACTAAGAACTATCCACGACAGTTCATTGATGAGACACAATCAGCCAACGATGGTTACCCTTTATACAGAAGACGGAAACTTGAAAATGGGAGCTTCACAGCGACTATTACAGTTAAGGTTAACAACCAAAACAGAGATATCGAAATCGATAACAGGTGGGTTGTGCCTTATTCCCCTCTTCTTACAAAGATGTTTCAAGCACACATCAATGTCGAGTTCTGCCACTCTGTTAAATCAATTAAGTACATTTGCAAATACGTCACTAAAGGCAGTGAAATGGCCATTTTCGGGTTAGCCAATGAAAATGCGGTGACTGAAGTGACTCAGTACCAATTGGGGAGATATATTAGCAGTAATGAGGCTATTTGGCGCCTATTAAATTTTCAAATCCACGAACGATACCCAACGGTTGTCCACTTAAGCGTTCACTTAGAGAACGGACAGAGAGTATATTTATGGAAAAGAATGCACAAGAGAGAGTGAAAATGCCTCCAAACACAACATTAACAGCATTTTTCCAGTTGTGCCAGCAAGATCAATTTGCAAAGACATTACTTTATGTCGATGTACCAAAACGCTACACCTGGAACGCGCGATGCAAAATTTTCTGCAGGAGGAAGAAGGGAGCCCAAGTTCCAGGTCAAACCGACATATGCGCAACTGATGCCAGTGACCGTGTCTACACTGTTCATCCCAGCAATGCTGAGTGCTACTACCTGAGAATGTTGCTTCACGTTGTGCGAGGACCAACATCATTTAATGATCTTAAAACCTTCGAGGGACACGTGTGTGAAAGCTATAGAGAATCATGTCAGAAAGACGGATTGCTTGAAAACGATCAACACTGGGACACGACATTGGCAGAGGCATCTGCCACGTGTTTCCCAAAGCAACTCAGGAGTCTTTTTGCCATTATAATCACGACGAGCGCTCCATCAAATCCACAGCGCCTTTGGGATAAATATAAAAAAAATTTAAGTGAAGACATTCTCAGAGAGGCGCAAAGAGCTAACCCTATCATTAACTCAGGTTATACAGCGGGAATAATGAAACAAGCGCTTATACTTCTTGAGGACAAATGTATCTCTATTAAGCGCAAAACTCTCTTGCAGCTTGGGCTAGAAGCGCCGAATCGAAATGGTCAAGAGGTCCTAGATACTGATTTTTGGAAGGAAAGGAACTATGACATTAATACTCTCCAGCTTTTTCTTGAAAAAAATAGACCCCTATTAGTCTGAGACCAGAGGCAAGCCTATGACGCTGTTTTAAATCTCATTCAGGATGGAAATGGTGGCATTTGTTTCCTTGATGCACCCGGGGGAACTGAAAAAACATTTCTGATAAATATTTTGCGGGCTGAGATTCGCTAAAGAAATGAAATTGTTTTGGCTGTAGCATCTTCTGGGATAGCATCTACACTGTTAGTTGGTGGTCGAACAGCGTATTCAGCTCTGAAGCTATCATTGAATCTGCAGCTTTCAGAACGGCCCATTTGCAACATAAGCAAATGCTCCAGTCTGGCACAAGTGCTCAAGCATTGCAAACTAATCGTTTGGGACGAATGCACCATGGCCCACAAAAAGGCACTAGAAGCGCTTGATCGCACTTTGCAAGACATACGGGGAAATGGGCGGCTGATGGGCGGTACTGTTGTCCTCCTGGCAGGAGATTTTAGACAAACTCTGCCTGTGATTCCACGCTCTATGCCAGCCGATAAACTTCACGCCTGTCTTAAGTCCTCGACCTTATGGAGGCATGTGCGCAAAATGGATCTCAAGACGAATATGAGGGTTCATTTACGATGAGAAACAAGTGCAGAACAGTTTTCACAGCAATTGCTGTTAATCGCCAATGGAGAAGTTCCTGTCGACCCCACTACCGGTCTAATTTCGTTTCCCTCAAATTTCTGCAATATGGTCTCTTCACTCGACGAGCTGATAACTAAAGGTTTCCAGATATACAAGAAAATTACAAATCGCATCGATGCTTGTGCGAAAGGGCCAATTTAGCTCCAAAAAATGACAGCGTTAAATATGTTAACGATCTTATTCAGGAACTGCTCCCCGGCAACTCTACCATCTTTTCATCTATTGATAAAGTAATGGACATGGAGCAAGCTGTGCATTACCCTACAGAATTTTTAAATTCCCTTGAACCCCCCGGAATGCCGCCACATAAGGTCACTTTAAAAAAAGGATCCCCTATTATGCTATTACGTAACCTCGACCCACCAAGGCTGTGCAATGGAACAAGATTAACCGTGAAGAATCTATTGCCGAACGTAATAGAGGCCACGATCATCACGGGGAATGCCGCAGGTGAAGACGTATTCATTCCTCGCATTCCATTAATATCCAGTGATACAAATATGCCCTTCCATTACAAGCGATTGCAGTTTCCCATATGGCTTTCATTCGCTATGAGTATCAACAAAACCTAGGACCAATCGCTTTGTGTGGCTGGCATTAACTTGGAAACGCCATGTTTTTCACACGGACAATTATATGTAGCTTGCTCAAGAGTCGGCACCCCAGATAATTTGTTTGTTTACGCCCCGGACGGACAAACAAAAACAAAGTGTACCATCCAGCTTTGGAATAAAAGCTGGGATATAAATAAAATTGTCTGGAGAGCGCATTCGAACCTCGGCTGGCGAATCCAGGCAATAGAAACCATAACAGTCTTTTTATATACCCGAAACAATTACATCAGTTTAACTAAAGCAAATCAACATCCTTCTTTCACGTTGTTCTGCTGACCTATAGCTATAATTATCCCGGGTAGATCAGCTAGTCTTCTTTCTATATATATAAAGAAGGATGTTTGTTTGTTTGTTTTTTATACAAACTACAGTTTTATTCCGATGTTGATAAAATTTCGCATACATGACCTTCAAAGCATAAGGAAGGTCACTGTCTACATCAGATTTCGAAAAAATACTAATTATTGATAAAAAATCGATTTTCATGGTTATGGCAGGGCATATGTCACGCCGTACTTCGAATTACGAACGAAATACGTTAATTTTCAAGCGAGGAGGTGACGGTAATTACGAAGTGCGACGTAACAGGATTTCAACCAATGAGAGCAGAGGGAAGGTGAAGTGGAAAGAGAAGAAGAGGAGGAAGAGGTCATTCAACGGTAATCGAGCGACTGTGAAGAGCAAGGGAGATGAGAGGAAGGATCCTCCTGAGGCCCTATCGGATAGTGCAAGGCCGAAGTTGTTCTACGTTCGTTCGAAGGACCGTGGAGCGGTAACGGAGGTTAGCCGCCCAGCTCGAAGTAGAAGTCGGCAGTTTTTCCCGCACGTGGCCGTCGAGGGAGAGCGAACTCGCAGACGGCGAGAATCGTTGTTGAATGGACCTCAAATTGGAGTAAGTCTCTTACCTTCATATATATTTGCTCTGACAAGGATTCAGTTAGATTACTGGGCCCAAACTAAAGATGATAAGATTGGATATCGACGCGAATTCGAATAGGACATGCAAAAGGAATATTCCCGCTGGGAATTAATGGATTCGTCCAAGATGAGAAAGGACGCCTTACGCTGCATTAGCTCGACTAAGATAAGCCCGATATTTTTCTCAGTCCGAGTGTTCCAGGATTAATTTTACGTTTAGAGCGTTTGCGCTCGTTTTATCCGGAAATTAAGGAATGATACTAATTAAAGC
>JAHWFO010040816.1:367556-424452 GCA_023313115.1 Rhysida immarginata
GTCTAAATAATTTTTTACTCACGTAATCTTACTTTAGATGTACACTTGATGTTGTTGCAATTCCCTTTCTTCTCTCGATGTCTTTAATCAAAGCCTGGCCATTCATCTTTGTGTAGTCTAGCGATCGCCGATTCTTCTATGGACATCCTCACCATTTGGTCAATACAGCACGCAGCTTAACGGAGTGCTGCCTCTCTCGTCTTTCCACTCTTTCTCAATAGTCTGCTAACTCTTCATTATCTCCAGTTACTGATCATTTTTAAAGTCTTTCAAGAATTTTTAGCTACTAACAACTCTTTTTTATAAGTAAAGCCTGAATAACAGGAAACTTACCTATATTGCACAAACTTTGCCTTGCATTGTTGGTCATGAGATATTTCTCATTAATATGCTCTGCCATAACCATGAATATCAATTTTGTATCGATAATTATTATTTTTCCAAACTCTGAGGTAGATAGTGACCTTCCTCATGCTTTGAAGGTCAAGTATGCAAAATTCCATCAAGATCGGAATGAAATTGTAGATTTGTATAAAAAACAAACAAACCCACAAACGAACCCACAAACAAACATCCTTATTTATATATATAGAAAACTAGCAGAGGACCCGGCATTGCCTGGGATATTTACTCTTGTAGGTAAACAGAACAACCTCAAAAAGCTAAATTAAACCTCCAAATTGGTTAAATCATTACAATAAAAAATGAAGGGATCCATTCTAAAAAACACCCGAAAGACAGGAATTTACTTCTTCACTGAAAAAATCCATTCTAGATGATATACCGAGGCTTGATTTACAGAAAAAAAATTTTTTAAAGGCTCACAATGGATGGACCTCTCCAAGGATACCTTGTAGTCTAAATAATTTTTTACTCACGTAATCTTACTTTAGATGTACACTTGATGTTGTTGTAATATCCTTCCATCTTTCGATGTCTTGAAGCAAAACTTGGCCATTCATCACTTTGTGTACTCTAGCAGTTGCCGATTCTTCTATTTACTTGCTTACCATTTGCCCAATCCATCACGGAGCTAAAGGAGTGTTTCCTCTATCGTCTATCACTCTTTCTCAATAGTCTGCTAACTCATTATCTCCAGTTACTGATCATTTTTAAAGATTTTCAAGAAATTGTTAAGTACTAAGAATTCTCTTTTCTAAGAAAAGCCTGAATAACAGGAATTCTATGCATTGAATTCTATATTGCACAAACATTGCCTAGCATTGTTGGTCATGAAACATATATTGTGGTTCCTTGCATAGTGTTGGTGCATTGCGTGTTGACACCATTGTTGATACCTATTGTTGCAAAAAATTTGTCTTACATTGTTGGTCATGAGATATTTCTAATTAGTATGCCCTGCCATAACAGTGAATATCGATTTTTTATAAATAATTCTAATTTTTGCGAAATTTGAGGTAGACAGTGACCTTCCTCATGATTTGTAGGTCATGTATGCGAAATTTTATCAAGAAAAACAAAAACAAACAAACAAACAAACAAACAAACCCACAAACCAACATCATTCTTTATATATACAGAAGAAGATCTCTCATGACCAGCAATGCAAGGCTAAGTATTTGCAACAATATGTATCAACAATCGTATCAACACGTAATTCACGAACACACCACACCGACCTACAATATACCGTATATCTCATGACCAGCAAAGGAAGGAAAATTTTGTGCACCAATAGGTAACAACAATGGTTTCAACATGCAATGCAATAACACTATACAAGGATCAACATTATATATCTCATGACTAACAATGCCAATATATATTTCATGACTAACAATGCAAGGCAAAGTTTGTGCAATATAGATAAGTTTCAATTTGTAACAATGCATTGAATTCCTGTTATTCAGGCTTTTCTTAGAAAAGAGAGTTCTTAGTACTTAACAATTTCTTGAAAGTCTGTAAAAATAATTAGTAACTGGAGATAATGGAGAGTTAGCAGACTATTGGGAAAGAGTGGATAGACGACAGAGGAAGCACTCTTTTAGCTCCGTGCATTATTGAGCAAATGGTAAGCAAGTAAATACATGAATCGGCGACTGCTAGACAACACTAATGGCCAAGTTTTGCTTCAAGACAACGAGAGAAAAATGGGAATTGCATCATCATCAAGTGTACATCTAAAGTAAGATTACGTGAGTAAGAAATTATTTAGAGTAGCATTGGCATCCTTGGAGAGGTCCATTTATTGTGAGCCTATAAATAGTATTTTTTTTCGAATTTCCATTAAGAATTTTTACAGTAGTAATTCTAAGCGTTTTTATGTGTTTATTTTTGAGATATTGCAAAATTTAATCCAAAAAAAAGTCCGAGCCATGCAGGGGTTATCACCTAGCTTATTTCTTAACACATCAGATCCAAACTTTACATAAAAATACACTTTATTTATATATATATTTAACTCCTCTATATATATAAAGAAGAATGTTGTTTGTTTGTGGGTTTGTTTCTTTTACAAATCTACAGTTTTATTCCGATCTTGATGAAATTTTGCATACTTGATCTTCAAAGCATCAGGTAGGTCTACCTCATATTTCGAAAACATAATAATTATTTATAAAAAATCGAAACTCATGATTATGGCAAGGCATTATTAATGAGAATTATCTCATGACAAACAATACAAGGAAAAGTTTGTGCAACATTAGGTATCAACACGCAATGCAGCAACACTATGCAGGGATTAACAATATAAATCTCATTACCAACAATGCAAGGCAATGTTTGTGCACAATTGGTATCAACAATGGTGTCACCACGCAATACCCACACACATAGTTCGGAGCAACAATATATTTCTCTTGTCCAACAATTCAAGAAAAAGTTTGTGCAACAATAGGTATCAACAATGTTATCAACACGCAATACGCCAACTCTATGCAGGGATTAACAATATACATCTCATGACCAACAATGCAAGGCAAAATTTGTGCAACACAACAGGTATCAACAATGGTGTCAACACGCAATTCACAAACACACTGTACGGACCAACAATATATATCTCATGACTAACAATGAAACGCAAAGTTTGTTTAAAATAAATAAGGTTGGATTTGTAACAATGCATAGAATTCCTATTATTCTAGCTTTACTTAGAAAAGAGATTTCTTTGTACTTAACGATTTCTTGAAAATCTTTAAAAATGATCAGTAACTGGAGATACTGGAGAGTTAGCAGACTATTGAGAAAGAGTGGAAAGACGACAGAGGAAGCACTCCTTTAGCTGCGTGCTGTATTGAGCAAATGGTAAGCAAGTAAATAGAAGAATCGGCGACTGCTAGACTACACAAAGTAATGAATGGCCATGTTTTGCTTCAAAATATCGAGAGAGGATTGGGAATCTAACAACATCAAGAGTATATCTAAAGTAAGAATACGTGATTAAGAAATTATGAGGTCAATCTATCCTTGGAGAGGTCAATCCATCGTGAGCCTTTGAAAAAAAAAATTTCGAATTTTATTAAGAATTTTTACTGTATCAATTCTAAGTTTTTTCATGTGTTTATTTTTTAGATATTGCAAAATTCGATCCAAAAAAAATTGCGAGCCACGCCAGGGTTATCACCTGGCGTATTTAGTAGCAAATCAGATCCAAATATTTCTTAAAAATATATTTTGACTACATTCTGTGGGAATGTGTATACTTTGGAAACTGAGATGTGATGATGCGATGATTGAACGATCTTTTCCAAGAATTAATAACAATGAGCACAGAATGATGATGCACTGACAGAATATAAATAAGGCAGTGTCTGTTGATAAGGCAAAGGAGTCACGCATGTCTCCCTTGAGTTCCCTATCAAACGTCCAGACGACTGGCAGAAATTTATGTGTCTGGAAAGGAAAGAGCTAAAACGAGTATTGGTCAGAGAAACTCTGCAACTAAAACAAAAAAAGCTATATGGCCATTTGAAACATCTGGACAACGGGAGTTACGTATAGAGCAAGAGGGTATAAGAGCTTTTTCGTCAATTAAAACTTGAGTCTAAAGTATATGGTTATGCTCCGCAGTGATGAGGCAAGTCGAGAAGAGTTTAGATCAAGTCTCTGTATATCACCTTGAATTCCTTTTTTCGTATTTTTCGTAGAATGAATAGTCCCTTTGCTTTGTGTTGTATTGATTGAGTTTTTATTTAACCAATTGGGAGTTATAATTTCACTTTTTGAGAATTTTTTTTACTAACAGTGTAATTATCCCGGGCAAGGCCGAGTAACTCTGCTAGTCTACAATAACTGCTGAAAATAACTACCACTGGCTAGGATGCATGAATTCAATCTTCTCCTTATTGATTACTGAACTCTTTCAGGATGTCACCAACTGTGGTGACAGGTGCATTGACCAAGGCTCCTGATCGCTCCTCTCGATCGCGTAGCAAGCTTGGAAAATCGGTATCGCCATTCTATTAAGGGCATAGCTAAAATATCCACCTCCACAGATGGCGACTGCATGAAAAAGCTTCATAAGCGATCAAAGTAAAAGAGGTACAGAGAGCGGTGCGAGCGCATACTTCTTGAGCGGGAAGATTCAAATCGAGGAGCAAAATATCGAAAGCAAAAAATCGCGGAATATTCCGCTCTCGATGAATCGAACTCAACCAAAACCGTGACTGAGTCATTTGGAATCGCGGCTGAAAAAAGCTGACGAAGCCGGCGAGTGCCACAAAGCACAGGCGCGAAGATAACGCACGTACAAGCATTGCCAGCGACTCGCGTCAATGCATGTTGGGCTGTTTTTGTTTCTTTCACTCGGCCTCTGAATATAGCAGCCTCAACAGCAGTGCCCCGCATCGTCGAGCTACCTAGCGACGAGGACAGTAGTATTTCAGAACACAGCACGTTCCCGTCGGACGAACAAGCAGTTGCTCCGCCGCCGGACTTCCCTACTGCCCTCTGCAGCATCGTAGCAGCCCCGAGAGAGGTGCACCCCTTGCGCAAGTTGGTCGTCATCGCCGGTATTCCTTCCTCCTCACTTTTGGACCTCAAATCATTCGACGCTTCCTGGATCCCCAGCGGAGTTTGTGCTTGGATCACCCCTTAGACACACGAGGCCTCTGGCAGCATGGACTGGGCGAGTTGGTTCCTTACATAAGGTGGGTCATAATTATTTTGCATTTTGCCCTCACCTAGGTCTTAGTCTCGCTCATAAATGTTATCTTTATTCTTCCTGCTCGGGTGTGTTGCTTAGCCTAAATTCTTTTTTATAATTAGTTGCACATGCTAGCAATAATTAAAAACTATTGCTTTAATCTGGCGGGCTGAGCACCGCTCTTAATTATTGTAGCATAGATATAAGGGGTAAGGCAAAGAGCTTATTTACACATAGTTATCAATGGCTTCAAGCCTGCCATTAAGCACTTTTGCATTTCCGTTTTCATACAGTACGGTGGAGGACACGCAGCATGCGAGGCACCTGAAGAGATTACATTACTTCCACGTTCCTTCTTCTCTCCTAGGATAGAACTCAGCTGAAGTGATGTCCCCTGTGCATAACCATAACTTTCAAACTTATTATCACTTAATAGAAGTTTGTCTAAATTAAATTATTTCCGAGAATCTGTATCCGGTTAAGTTAGAAACTTGTCTTTGTGACAGCTCCATTAAGCCTGCTAATTTTTGGCAGCCTTTCATTTGCAATCTTCAATTCAACAGCTTAATCCTGTTTTTTTTTTGTAAATCTAGGTTCCTTCTCTCAGATCAGGCAAGGCACTGTCCTCATGCGTTTCTTGCATGTAAGCAAGATCGTTGCCTGTTTATATCTAGTTAAATTGTACCCAATTAATTAATTCATTTGTTAAATAAATTATTAAAGCCAAAAGCTAACATTTCCACTGCGCATATGCTCCGAAATACGTGACACAGAGCATATACTTTTGGCAGGCATGTTAGCAGAACGCTGTTCGACCCAAAAAATTATTAGTTTATATTCCCGCCCATCCCACCCTTGGGGTAAAGAGATATAAACCATTTTTTGCTTTAGCTCTGTATAGGCGTGCTCTTGATTAAAAAAAATTTTTTTGTCGTGTTTTCGCCTTTAGCCCTTCTCAGTCAGAAAAAAGAGAGGTGCACATTGCATTCGATAAACTTTATTGTTTAAATTTTTTTATCTTGTACTCAAAATTCATGTCTTATTTTCGTTGGAGCATTATCTTAGTCTTGGGAGTCAGACAATTTCTCATTTGCTATTGCTAAGTTATTTTCAGAGCATATACTTTTGGCAGGCATATGTTTATTTTAAAGCCATAACTAAGTCTGTTAAATTTTCATTTCTTTTCAGACCAAGCCTTATAGCGGTATTTACCTTAACTTTCTGCATTATAATTCCTTAATTTAGTCAAAAAAAATAGATTCCAGTCATGCAAGGAGATCGTCCTGTTTTCCAGCCCTTCATGAAGAAGGGGCTGTAGGGAGCATGCCGCACTTACCACCTTTTGAGGTGCTCATTCAGGCAGTGCACCTCCTATAACCAACTCCCTTACAAGCAACCGTCTACAGTTCCCCTATTTCTCGGGAGCGCCGAAAGAGGACCCCGAGGAATTCATCCGACAAATTCGCAACTATTGCTGCATGTAAACAAATACCTCTCGAGCATTGCCTTAAGTTGGTTTTTGGCTATGCTATTAACTAATGCTCCCGTCTCGTGGTGACACTTTGCTCAAATTTTAACAGGGGCCATCGCGGGGGGTCAACCCAAATGACTCACCGATTGGAGCTGCAAAGGCTTAAGCTTAAGGGCAACCAGGTCACTGAATTTATAACTAAATTTCATTTTCTGTGCAACGGCCTCACTGACACTATGCAGTCAGAGGAACTGCACTCTCTTTTACAGGCTATTCCGGATAAATTGTCCTCACAGCTTCGTATGAGAGCGGCTCTGTTGGTAGACTTCATAGAAAAGTGGAACCTAGCCCACGACCTCCAGGAGGTCCCCTACCAGAAGTCCATGCAAATTGATGTAATGCGTGAATACCCAAGAGACGATACAAAAAAAGAGAAATGCCCAACTTAGCGTGGTGTTAAATGCTATGCCTGCAGCAATCGGGGTCACTTAGCAAAATATTGCCGGAACAAATCTGAGCAGTCGCCGGGTAACTCACGTGCCAGGGCTCAGCAGGATAATGAGAGCAAGCTATGTGTAGTTATGGTCACGATCAAAGGTTTCGCCTGTAGAACCTTAATTGACACGGGGGCAGTAGAAAACTGTTTGGATCAAAGCTTGGCTACTAAGCTGAATCTAAAATTAACAGACATATCGGCACAAAATAAAACCGCAACCCTTGTGGACGGTAGGACGGCAGCCATCGTAAAGTCAGCCCAGTTAGTGCTCATTAAAAGCGGAAAATACATTGATAAGCTAAACCTCAACTTGGCTCCGCTGGAACTTCCACCTCATTTTAGGGATGAAATGCATCCAGCAGAAAGAAATCCATTTTGTGCACCGTTCCACAAAAGGATAAGAAAATTTGGCTTCCGCAGTGGAAAAAACAAGACCTAGCCCTGTTTACTTTATCGGATCTATGTCACATCCTAAGGACCGAACCAGAGGCAGCAGTATTGCAATATTTAGCAAGGTTGAGTAAAATAATAATAAGATTTCTAACATATGCCATCCTTCTTTTCAGAGTCTGCTCATGGAGTTCAAAGACTTATTCCGTTCTGAGCTACCTACGGGGCTACACCCCATACGAGCCACCTAGAACGAAATACACCTAGAACAGATTGATTTTTACCCCGTTTATTTTACCTTTATATCCTCTTTCCAAGGATGAAGAGCAAAAGCTGGAACAAACCATACAAAGCCTATTAAGTAAGCATCTAATTAAGCCCTCTACCTCGTCATTTTCCTCACCCGCCCTGCTCGTTGTGAAGAGGGACGGCGAGCTTAGGATGTGTATTGATTATCGTAAGCTCAATAAAATGACTTAAGATAATGATTATTATTTCCGAGGTTTGTCTTAATTAAATTATTTCCGAGAATCTGCATTCGGTTAAGTTAGAGGTGTGTCTTTGTAACAGCTCCATTAAGCCTGCTAATTTTTGGCAGTCTTTCATTTGCGAGCTTCAATTCAACAGCTCAATTCTGTTTTTTTTTTTGTACATCTGAGGTTCTTTCTCTCAGATCGGGCCAGGCACTGTCCTCATGCGTTTCTTGCGTGTAAGGAAGATCGTCGCCCATTTATGTCTAGTTATATTGCACCCAATTAACTAATTCATTTGTTAAATAAATTAATTAAGCCAAAAGTTATACTCTGTTGTCCGTATTCTTATTTCTAACATTTCTACTGCGCATATGCTCTGAAATGCGTGACACAGAAACACCAGTGTTGTTTCTGTTTGAATTACCCCCATAAATTATCCGATTTCTCAAATCTTTCCATATATATAAAGAAGGATGTCTGTTTGTTTGTTTGTTTTTTTTGTTTTTTATACAAATATACAGTTTTATTCCGATCTTGATAAAATTTCGCATACATGACCTTCAAAGCATAAAGAATGAGATATATGGCAGGGCATATTAATGAGATATATCTCATGACCAAGAATGTAAGACAAATTTTTTAAAACAATAAGTATCAGCAATGGTATCAACACGCAATTCACAAACACTATGCACGGATCAACAACACATATCTCATGACCAACAATGCAAATAAAAGTTTGTGCAACAATAGGTATCAACAATGGTGTCAACACGCAATGCACCAACACTATGCATAGAATTCCTGTTGTTCAGGCTTTTCTTAGAAAAGAGAATTCTTAGTACTTAACAGTTTCTTGAAAATCTTTAAAAACGATCAGTAACTGGAGATAATGAGTTTATTGAGAAAGAGTGAAAGACGATTGAGGAAGCACTCCTTTAGCTCCGTGCTGTATTGAGCAAATGGTAAGCAAGTAAATAGTAGAATCGGCGACTGCTAGACTGCACAAAGTGATCAATTTTTGCTTCAAAACATGGAAAGAAGAAAGGAAATTGCAGCAACATCAAGTGTACATCTAAAGTAAGATTACGTGAGTAGAAAATTATTTAGACTAGAAGGCATCCTCGAAGAGGTCCATCCATTGTGAACCTTTAAAAAATTTTTTTTCGGTAAATCAAATCCCGGTATATCACCTAGAATGGATTTTTTCAGTGAAGAGGTAAATTCCTGTCTTTCGGAGTTTTCTTAGAATGGATAGTCCCTTCGCTCTATATTCTAGTGATTGAGCTATTATTTAACTAATTTGGAGGTTTAATTTAGCTTTTTGAGGTTGTTCTGTTTACCTACAAGCGTAATTATCCCGGGCAACGCCGGGTCCTCTGCTAGTCTTCTATATTTTCCATTGGACTACCGTAAACTAACGACTTCAGATGGCCCAATAGGAAAAAAATCCCATAGTCTGGGGATCGAGCAGGTCATAAGTGTGGTCTTGATGTGATGCATTTAAAAACAAATTATGCATCAAATCCAGCAGTCTTGCTACGACCCCATTAAAATATTGCCTATGTTATATCCCCTAGAAATACAGGTAGCGAGTGTTCCAAAAATTTTGATACACCTTACCAAAAATTAGAGAGGTAGAAAAACCCAGCCCAATTAGTCTGTCATATTATCGCCTTTTATCTTCGTAACAAAGCAGCATTCTGAAAATCATCAAACGACAAAAGAATTTTTTTTTTTATTTTAAAAACGATGAAAGTGCCTTCCTTTCAACGTTTCATTTATGCTAATTGAATAATAATCCATGTAAATTTTTTAAAGGCTAAAAATGGACGGACTTCACGTAATCTTACTTTAGAATCTTACTTAATTGCACCCTTTCTACTCTCGATGTCTTGAAGCAAAACTTGGCAATTCATCACTTTGTGTAGTCTAGAAGAATTACCCGGCATTGCCCGGGATAATTACACTTGGAAGTAAAGAGAACAATCTCAAAAAATTAAATTATAACTCCTAATTAGTTAAATAATAACTTAATCAATATAGAATATAGTCAAAATGTATTTTTAGGAAATGCTTGGATCTGATGAGCTACCAAATAAGCTAGGTGATAACCCGGCGTGGCTCGGACTTTTTTTTTGATTAAATTTTGCAATATCTTAAAAATAAACACATGAAAACGATTAGAATTAATACAGTATAAATTCGAAATGAAATTTCGAAAAACGTTTTATTAAAGGCTCACAATGGATTGACCTCTCCAAGGATGCCACTGCTAGTCTAAATAATTTGTTACTTATGCAATCTTATTTTAGATATTCCCCATGATGTTGTTGCAATTCCCACTCTCGATGTCCTGAAGCAGAACTTGGCCATTCATCTCTTTGTGTAGTTTAGCGGTCGCCAATTCTTCTATTGACATGCTTACCATTTGCTCAATACAGCACGGAGCTAAAGGACTGATTCCTCTGTCGTCTTTCCACTTTTTCTCAATAGTCTGCTAACTGTCCATTATATCCAGTTAGTGATCATTTTTAAAGATTTTCAAGAAATTGTTAAGTACTAAGAACTCTCTTTTCTAAGAAAAGCCTGAATAACCGGAATTCTATGCATTAATACAAATTGAAACTTATCTATATTGCACGCACTTTGCCTTGCATTGTTGGTCACGACATATACATTATTGATCCTTGCATAGCGTTGGTGCATTGCGTTTTGACACCATTGTTGAAACCTATTGTTGCACAAACTTTTCCTTGCATTATTGGTCATGAGATATATATTGTTGGTCCCTGCAGAGTATTTGTGTATTGCGTGTTGATATCATTGTTGATAAGTATTGTTGCACAAACTTGGCCTTGCATTGTTGGTCATGAGATATTTCTAATTAATATGCCCAGCCAAAACCCATGAATATCGACTTTTTAGCAATAATTATTATTTTTTCGAAATCTTAGGTAGACAGTGACCTTCCTCATGCTTTGAAGGTGAAGTATGCAAAATTTCATCAAGATCGGAATAAAACTATAGATTTGCATAAGAAACAAACAAACCCACAAACAATCCCACAAACAAACATCCTTCTTTATATATATAGACTAGCAAAGGTTACCGGCGTTGCCGGGATAATTACTTTTGTAGGTAAACAGAAGAATATCAAAAATTAAATTAAATTAAGCAATCGATAGGTCTGGGGACCGTGATGGCCAGGGCTGTTGGGTTCCTCGACTAGACACATGTTCGGGTGGAAACACTTCCTGGATAAGGGCAAGTGTTGCGTGTGCAGAATGGGCTCTTGCAGCGTCTAGCTGAAAATAAGCATTGCCACGCTCGTCATCAGTAAGTTGTGCGGCAAACACGTTGAAAATGTTCTGCACATAACCGTCACCATTCACAGTTTCATTGAAGAACACAGGGATGATGCGTCAGGTAGAGACAGCACACCACAACCAATTTTTTGTGGATGCAGTGGAGGCTCCATGAACACATGCGGATTGACGGAAGACCAGTGGCGCATGTTCTGTGAGTAGACGTAACCGGACAGACGGAACCACGCTTCATCTGAGATGAACACAACCATCCTACAGCATCTCCGGAGCAATGGTACTCAGGAATCTTTCACGAAACTGAACCCTGGCCGGTTTGTCCACATCATGCAACTGATGCACAATGGTCATTTTGAAGGGGTGTAAGTGTAAATCCTGTTTCATGACCTTCATTGCACTTGACGGAGACAAACCCAATTGCTGAGACAACTGCCATGATGACATTTTCGGACTGCGTAGCATGTGTTCCTCAGCAGCAGCAATGGTTGCTGTCGTACGGACCGTCCTTTTGCGCACTTTCTTTGCATTCAGTACTGATCACGTTGCATTCCATTTCGCAATTAAGTTTTGCATTGCAGTCTTAGCAGGAGGTTTTGCAAGCACCGCCAACTTGAATCTTAATTTTAAACTCATCTGCACATTGTTTCCATGACCCATGCCATGCATCGTGCTCTACCACAAAAATGCGTTGTTGCAGAGATAACACCATTTTCGCCACTTCACACAAACGACTACCATGCACACCAATGTCAGTCTCTCATCTGCGCAATATCACATGAATGACAAGTCATTTGAAAACTTACTGAGTGTCACGGCTTTCCGGCAAGCCTCTGTGCGTGTGACAGCAGAGAAAGAGGGGGGTCGTTTCAGTTAACAAAACAACTTTAATGGACGATGAAATAGAATGATACACAGAAAAATTTTGGCTGAATTAGAATTGCATTAACTAAACAGATATGCATAAACAGGACTGGCATAGAAATTTAACGTTGCTCGCGATCCGTTATTCTTCTTCCGCGTAGGCCATCATAATGTTAAGATAGGTATCTTCCGTGCTGATCGAAATATCCTCGAAAGGTCCTACGCCCACCATGAGGAGGGTGGGGGCTCCTTCCTAATAAGGGAAGATACAAAGAGCAGAATTAGCCCTAATTGCGGGGGACGCCTAACTCGAGGGCGCCAATGGGTTTGGTAGCTTGGCCGCGAGATTAAACATTAAAGTACGTCACTTACTTTCAATTATCGTGCCAGGGACGTCGGACGCAGGTCCTACAATAGTTACAGCTGCACTGGTGGGAGGATTCAGCAAGAATCTGTAGGGAGTTCGCTAAGGTCAGGATGCCACAAGGACAGTCGTGGACTGGGAGCGGCTGAGGTATACATTCAGCAGAGAATAACAACAACCAATATAGTAAACAACCTTCGTCGTTCTCGGAGCACTGCCTTATTTAACATTTCCAATAAACCAATTACTCCAATAAATTTAGCACTGATAATTCGCACACACTAGATAATCATTAGATAATGGGAGTGCACTCACGTGAACACCGTCGAGGGCGGGCCTCAACGCAAGCCGGGCAAAATGAGGACATAGTTCGCACAATGCCGCTTGCTCGCAAAATGCCTCTGCTGAAGTCGCCTGGATTGGAACTCCGACGGAGGGAAGCTCCTCTTCGTGGGCTGTGGCCGGTATCGCCGTAGCACTGTCAGCACTTTCCCTTGTTCCGCTGGCTCGTACCCGTTCCTCCTTAACACCTCATCGGCGGCCTTTCGTCGACGACACCAACTTCTAAAACTCCCGTTTCTATGCTCCGGTTTATTACTTCTTTCTCTCCGTTCTTGAAACTCATTCGTCCTCTCTCTTAAATTCTTATTCTCTTCAACATAGTTCCAATTCCTTCTATCACTCCTTTTCCCAACCGTTCTCTTCGGAATCTTCTCTCCTTGTCTTTTTTTTCCTCTTCTCCTTCCTCCCCTTTTCGTTTTCTTCACTTTCTCTTGGTCTCGTCCGACCACTCTTATTCCTGGCGGGGATGTTTTCTTTCTACAGCGCTTTCGCTCCATTCTTTTTCTGTTTTCCTTCTCCTCTTTTTTCTCTTTTCTATCATTAAATTGCTTGTCCCTAATTTCTGACACTAAGCAGTATTTCGCGCCTGGCCACTTTTAAAAAACTCACCCTGTATGAAGAAAGCAAATATTTATGCAGAATACAATGTGCTGTTTACTATACGGTATATTGTAAAGGCTTTCTTTTTCCTATAAAATATACGCATAGTATATAGCGGCATGATCGATTTCGGTATCAAAATATTAGAGAATTTTAAAAGTAATAAGTAAATCTATCAATGTTCGAAATACAGGAAAAATAAATAAATAAACTAAATATTCACTGATGAAAATAAGAAAGAAAATTCAGTTAAAAACGCTGTAATTCGCCCACACAGTCATAAACCTCATCCCTATTTCCACTGTGGACGGCCAAGTCCATTTTAATCTTCTACGATGTTCGTTTAAACCATGAAGGAAGGAAGTAAGGAGGTGAAACTCTAACTATTTCTGTATTACGTATTTTGGACTTCCGTTTATGTGGCGACATCTGCCCAACGGTCCGTGAACTAAACTACCCATAATGCACTACCCATTAAACAGTTGACTATTCATTTCATGTTTTCTTTCTCCAATTACTTTTCAGTAATTGCGAGGGAAAATTTTATTTTTAATTTTAAACTTATTATCCTTAATTTTTTCCCTTCAATATTAAGAGAGATTTCATTAGTTCAGTTTCTTAACGCGAAAATAATAATTATTAAAAAGAAGTTATTTAATTGAAAAAATTAATTAAAAAGAATATATGTGTAAATAAAAAATAAAAAAAAAAAACAATTTCACTTCAAACAAATCCAATTTATTAAAGTAAGGACATAAAAAATTTACATATTACTATTACAAGAACAGTGCTAAAAATATAAGTCTTAATTGTAAAAAAACGAAAAAAAACAAGGTTAAATACAATATTCTAGTCTACAATTTCAATTTTAGTGTACATTTTAAGTACATTTTGTTACAAGATATTTAATACATGAAGTAATATTCACCTTCCATATAATACTAGAATATAAAAATTTTGTATAACGTATAGTAATTATATCATAATGGTAAATATTTGTATTGTTCAAGGTATCACTATAAATAAATTAATAAAGAATAATAATAAGGTCATATATAAAATTAATATAAGTATTTGATAAACATCAATAATAAATCAGAACATGCTTGGATTAGATGTAACAAATGTAAATACAATAATGAAGTTATACATTAAATATACAGTAAAAATTAAAAATGTGGGCTGTTCCACTCCAAGAGTGTTGATAATGACTTCAGTGGTAACATCTCAACAACTTCAATTATTTTATATAATGAATTCATGTAATTATTTATTATTATACAGGGTGATTCAAAAGTTACTGTGCAGTAGTGCATTTCTTTTACTTCAATTCTTCATAAATTGTTAAAAGTTCTCTCGCATCAATTATTTATTCCCTAAATGTTCTGAATTGGTTCATTATTTTACACACGTTGTATTGTATAGTGTATACAGTTATAATTTTATAACGTCCATTTTACAATACAATTGGTTTATTAAAGTTTAGGCAGTGGCTACGTACAATGCAACCTTGTACACCTTCCGTTCAATGCAACGGAAGTGGCTAGCTATACCGCCATCTACCAACAGTTTCAGACTCCAAACTTTCTCTAATTTCGAAACAAGCAATATGGCAGATTCCCATCGCTCAGTGGAAAATACTAGCCGCCACTCCTACAATACTAATACGTGGACGCTAACGCTTCGCTCACGGCGACCCCGAATTACAAACATACCCCCAACATAACCGGTTACAGGGGCAGTTGGTTTCCCCTTCTACAATACTAGTACGCGGACGCCATCGCTCCGCTCCAGCGTCCCTGCCCGCGGCGCACGCTCCCTCGCTTCGCTCACGGCGACGTCGATTTACATTTACATACGTACCCAACCTATTTGTTTACAGGGGGCAGTTGGTTTCCCTTCGGCCGGTTACAGGAGGCTAATGATCCGTATATTTTAGTGGTCACAGAAATGGCTGCCAGAAAGTTACGGGACCTCATTTTATGGCTAAACCTAAGTTAACCTCAGTCAACCTAACCCAACACTAGAACGCTCAAAAAATGCTGGCTTACCTTTAAGGCATGGTTCCTTTCGACAATGGCTAATCATCCAGAAAGCAGAAAAAAAGAAAATCTGAAATCCATACGACCGCGACATGCCAATTGTGTGGTTGCTATAACAACAGCTAGCCAAAACACGCCCTCTAACGTCGGAATCCATACAATACTGTTTTGATTCTGTCGGCAGATGGCGTTACAGCTTGCCACTTCCGTTGCACTGAACGGAAGGCGTACAAGGTTGCACTGTACGTAGCCACTGCGTAAAGTTTAATATATAATCGATTTTCGTCCTTTCGGACATCATCAGTATTTTTTCAGTTGAGATGTTTAAATGTCTTACAATGGTATTCTTTTTTGATTTTGAACAATATTTCTTCTATTCATTGTTTTTTGGTTATATTGTTGTCATTATTTGGTTATAATATTATTAAGTAGCGGAAGAATGAAGCTACTTATTGTTTTCACAATGTCCGTCTGTCTGTCCGTCCGTCCCCTTCATAATTTCCACATTTTTTGAGGTAAAAGGTTGAAATTCAGAATGTAGCTTACTATGGGCATGTGCACCTTCACTATTTAATTTGGTTTTGATTGGCCCACTGGGGTCGTAGTTTCGGGGGCGGAAATTAGAGACGACCAAAAAGTCTATGCGTATATTTATGCATATAAAAGAATGAAACTTGGTATGCAGATTCCTCTAAGCAAGATCAACATTACTGTAAAGTTTGGGCAAAATCGTCCCAATAGGGTCGGAGTTGTGGGGGTGGGAATCACTTGGTCTTAAGAAATTTATGGCAACATTTAGGGTGTGATATATCTTTCGATCGAAAATGATGAGAAAAAAAGAAGATAGGGTTCTTTTATATTTTCTAAATACAAGGTTCGAGAAAATCAATTTTTGATCTATCTTACTTTTCAAACCCGCTTATCCGTTAGGGTCGCGGGGGCAGCAGGAATGTCTCCAGCGATCGCGATCTTCCGCCATCAGGCGCATGTCCTCCATGGTAATATCAATTTTTGATAAAAAAAAAAAAAAATAGGGGTTAAAAAGTGCAGATGAAGGAATAAAAAAAAAATAGATGAACTCAGGGCTTCCGCTACTTTCCTATACCTTCCTCGGGAGGCTTAATTTCTTGTTAGTATTTATCTTATTTAAGCAAACATAAAACCGGGAATTACGAAGAAACATGCAAACTAGTCTACAAAATTAATAATAAGAGAGAAATAATAATCATCGAAAATTTTATTATTTTTATGGTAAATAAATTTTATCCACAAGAGATTTTAAATAATGCCGAATTATTAGATAGTAATTTATTATTCAACCAAATACTGAAGGAGGAGAAAATAAAAGAACTATTAAGCAAAAACAAAAGAATACCAGAACTATGTAATTAAACATATATTTATAAGATAAGATAATAATATATTTTATATTAAAAAAAACTACAATGTATAAATAAGATAAATACTAATAATACTATAACCAAATAATGACAACAATATAATCAAAAAACAATGAATAGAAGAAATATTGTTCAAAATTTAAAAAGAATACCATTGTAAGACATTTAAACATCTCAACTGAAAAAAAAATAAAAAAATACTGATGATGTCCGAAAGGATGAAAATCGATTATATATTAAACTTTAATAAACCAATTGTATTGTAAAATGGACGTTATAAAATTATAACTGTATATTCTGAATTGGTAGTTACACTTCCAGACTAGAATGCTCCCCTTGTCCTCTTATTTAATACAGGATGATCTAAAAGTTATTGTGAGCGGATGCCACCTACGACCAGCCACTGCACAGCAACTTTTGAATCACCCTGTACTTAAGCTATATGACAAGCATGAATTAATACTAAATTTCCATTTGTATTCAATAGCACTTTTTCACTATTCCTTGATACACCATTAATGAAATAGTAGAGAATTCACAATAATTAATTAAGACAATTAGGCATTAATGAAAATAATTTGCTAAACATTAATACAAAATACATATGCAAAAAAGTTTAATAATTAAGGGAAATAATTCTGTAATACAGACAAATACGTCGAACATGCTTGGACTATATTTTGACAATGGTTTCAAGCAAATTATGTTCCTATGTATGTTTTGGGTTTAATATATTTTGCATTTATTGAATTATAAAAACAAATGGAATCAATGTTATTTTATTAATTGGTGGTCTGGATAGAAACACTAAAAAAATTAACTTTTTAACATTTCTGAATAAAATTCTCATTAACATTATTTCCAAATTTCCTAAACTCCATATTAAGACTTTACTTTCCAGTATGTCCTTAAAGTCATAAACAAATGAAGTTCTAATTTAACATAATCTGAGCATAGATTAAAATAATTTACACTGGATATTAAAAATAATTCAATTTTTCTTTAACCCATTGCTTATTGAAGGTTTCACACATATATATGAATTAACATTTGTGTTAATTTGCAAAATCTGCAGATTCACTAATTACTTTAAAAAGATTTCTTGTGGAAGTCCATATTATCTTCCTGACATGTCAAAACTTTTTGGCATTCTTCACAGTTGTGATGAACTAAGAATTTCTTAGCTATGTAGCCAGAGATATAGTAAACTACACTGGCTTTTTCTACATTAATTTCATCCCCCCCCACCTCAGCAGCATCCTTAGTTGATGTAACAGCTATGGGATGTTCTTTGCACATAATGAAATCTCTTATATTAAATATTCCTGATAATCTTCAGAATTTGTGGGTGGTGATAATTTGGTTTTGTTTACAAGAAGTGTTTCAAGGAACTATTTAATTGGGAAACTAAGATTTAAACTGCCTCCTCCTTTTTGGTAAATTGTGGATATAGTATTTTCTAAAAATCTCTATTGTCTTGTGATAATTTTTACATTTAATCCAGTTCTATTGTTTTCAACAATTGTGTCTAAGGATGCATCTCCACTTGCAAAAAAGTAACCAACTGATTGCTTCCAATCCTTTGTAAGGCCTCTGATCATGATCAGTAAGTTCAGTAATTCTTTCATTATAATCAAAATCTTCAAAACTAATTATTAAGTATTTTATTCTTATGTAACTTAAATTGATAGTCAATTTCATTTAATCATATACAATACAGATCAGATTTTCACTCTTTTCCATTTGGCTAGCATTAATTCGTAAATTTTAAATAACCTTTTTATTAATTAAGTGCATGTTATGTACCCATGACTGCAGACACCAAACACTGGGTCAGGTTAGAGTTTATCTTTCTTCTCTATAAACATGTAAGCATGAAAATAGAGTCGAAGAGCAAAGCTCTCTTCTACAATTTGCCAACATATCCCTTGTTTCTTAATTTTTTATGCCATCTTAAATTGAGTGATAAGTAATTGTAAATAAATAGAAATAAACCTCTGGGGCTGTGGTTACTTACAGTATGAAGAAACAGGAGGAAAGTGGAACCAATAAAAAAAATCAACTTTTTGTGGTCAAGTGAATCTTGTATTTCCTGTTTCTTCAAATTAATTCTAAACTTTTACAGCATATAACTTTAGAAACATGAGTGATCTCTACAACACAGATCATCTCTGAAGTGGGAGTTTTCAAAATTGATTTTAGGTTTTTCAAATCAAATTTTGATCTATACAACCTCTTCCTTGTCGATTTTAATGTATAAATATCAGATATTTTCTTCTTTTGTACACTGGATGTTGGACAGCTGGGTTTCTGTGCATTAATGGAGCTGAGGCAGGCACTCTCTCTTCGTGCTGCTCTAGAGAATAAGAATTTAATATTATTCAGTTGTTATATTTTATCTGGAGTGATAATATGAATTATTTCTTTACTTAATATCTACTATTTATAGATAGACAACTCTAAAAATAATAAAGGCATGCAATATGGAATAGCATTTACCTTGAAAATTAGTATTACACATGATTTCTGGGTTCTTGTTCTAAATGCAGTTCTTCAAAATTATCATTACAAGGTCCTGTGAATTTTTTATAGATATTAATTTAATTTGTAAAAAATATTTAAAATTGTGTTTTATCTAGGAAAAATATAATAAAGGAAATGTTAAATCATTTGAGTTTAATCATCGCTTAATAATAATCACTTCGCTTTTATTCAAATTCATGTTTTATAATTTTAACAGGTATTCATCCCTATATAAAGCGATTGTCTGTTTAGGGAACATTTTATTTTATCTCCACCTTCCTTCCAATAGGATTTTTATCACGGAAGTGCTGATTTTTTCCCCCTTGCTATTTTATTTTATCAATAGCTAATGTGCGCGAGTAAGTGAAATAAACATATCAGAATTAAATTAACAAATGCAAGGACTTTATGATCCTCATTCTTCCCTAATGTCCTTCACCAAAAACTTTATCGTTTCTAAAAAAATAAATTCGCGTTATATTTATAAGCGAAGTTCGAAATTGCGATAAAACTTCTTTAAAAGGCGGTTAATTTCTATTATCTGACCAACATCGCAAGCAGGCGAAAAAGTATGTTTCGCAAGCATCATTATTTTTTGAAAACAGGCGAAGCGCGCATTCCCTTAACTGTTTATGAAAACAAATTTAAACTTATCATGTAAACATTTATTCGCCATGCAACTTTATAACGACAGTAAAGTTCCTTAAATATTAAGCACGAAACTAACTAAAAAGATTTTGAAGTTTTGATTTTGCGTAAATTAAACTCAATAAATTTAAGATTAAAAAATATAAATTTTAAAAGCATTATTTACCTTGTTGTGACAAGTTGCATTTTGGACGAAGCCTCACACATGTTCTTCCAGTTCTTAATTTTCTTTCTAACATTTCATTTAAATAATAATTTCAGTTAAAATTTATACTATTCGAATGCAGTTTTCTGTAATGATGTGAACAATTATTGCCGAACTTCTATCTTTGATCCCTGAAGGCATATGAAAGTTATGAAGCCCGTGACATGTAGGAAAGACTCGATTCTCTTTTCCGTTATTTCTCTTTTAAGTGTTTCGAACATGCCTATTTTAGCGCTTCATTTTCGCATCGAATAACTCTCGGACCGTTAGTGCGAGGGCGCGCCAAACCGGAAGAACGAAATTGGACTCGAGTTTCGCTTCCTCCCTTCCTTCTTCCATGGTTTAAACTACTAGACTTTATAACGATCAACTTCACTTAACTCCTGCCAAGCAAGTGAAAACGCTTTTGGAATGAACTGTACATTTGTTTTTACAAGGATTACCAAATAAATTAAAGGCACAACTGAAAATAAAAGAGGTATCCACCCTAGAAGAAAGCATTTCGTTCGTGGAAATATGGCTTTGCGCCCATCAGGACTTACCCGACGTTATGGACGAGCCGATGCAAGTTAATGCTATACAGTGCCAAAATCGTTTCAAAAAAGATAGCCCGGAAAGACAACCGGAAGTTGTATAAATGTCGGCGCCTGGGACATTTAAGAAAGGACTATAAGCAGTCAACACCAGAGGCACATTCGGAAAAAACAAAAGCTCGGCAAATAAATTTTCTACTCGAAAGTCTGGCTAACGAAATGTGTGTCATATTAGTGCATATTAATGGCCAAGCATGTAAAGCATTAGTGGACACTGGGGCCTTGGACAATGACATAGGCTCGGGTATAGTTGCTCAACTGCAGTTGGCCCCCACAGCGCTACATCCGCCTAAATCAATCTCGTTTGCGGGTGGAACCCTATGCAAATTACCCAAGCCACACTAAGAGTGCCTGTTGAGAGCGGCTGCTACCAAAGTAAAGTTAACATCGACAACGTAAGCATTCAAAATTACGGTCTAATTTTAGGATTAAGATGGATCGAAGAAAACAATCTCTCTTTCTACTGGAACAAAAAAAAGATGTGCAGTCAATCAGAAAAAAAAAGGTGGTGGCTGCCTCAATGGAGAGCTGCAAACAACACGGAAACGATGTCGGAGGCCGACCTATGTGCCCTAATCGATAAAGAGCCAGCTTTACCGGTGTACGCTATTTTTGAAAAATTTGGAAAAGTAACATAATTAAGCGGTATATCTGTTATCTGTTATTAACCCATCCGGAATATCTCGACTTAGTGCAGGAGTATGCAGATATCTTCCGTGAGGAACTCTCGGCCGGCCTGCCACCTCGTAGAAAAGCACAACACGAAATACATCTCGAATAAAATTTTGCTCCGTTAAATTCGCAATTGTACCCCCTTTCACGGGACGAAGAGGCGGAACTACAAAAAGTTTTAAAGGATATGGTAGCAAAAATCTCATTCAGTCATCAACGTCGTCGTTCGCTTCTCCTATTCTGTTTGTGGTCAAGAAGGATGGGAAATTCAGATTATGTGTTGACTTTCGAAAAATCAAGAAAATGACGAAAGACAACTTCTATCCTGTACCCAGAACGGACTGGCTACTGGATAGGCTGAAGGAAGCCAAAATCTTCGCAAAACTTGACGTACTTCATGCCTATCAGCAGATTCGTATGAGACCTACTGATATACCATACACAGCATTCAAGACCCAGTTCGGACTATTTGAATACCGAGTTATACCGTTCGGGCTAAAGGGAGCGGCCATCACGTTTGCTAAAACCATTAATGAGGCCTTAGATGGCCTTTTCAACCAAGGGGTGGGTCGTATTTTGACGACATTTTGGTCTACGCCAACAATATGAAGCAGCTACGGAAATTAGTAAGACAGGTTATTTGAAAGACTGAGGAGACAAGTACTCTACCTGAAGCCATCCAAATGTCAAATCGGAGTAACAGAAGTGGAATACTTGGGTGTTAAGATAACTGCCGGACGAGAGCGTGCGAAAAAAAGATTGCCCAAAGCCATCGTGGAATGGCCGACGCCCAGTAATACGCACCAGTTGAAGTCCTTTTTGGGGACGGCCCAATTTTACAGGCAGTTTATTCCAGGATACGTTCAGCTGACAGGAACGCTATTCGAACTCCTAAAAAAAGATGTTATGTACGTCTGGGGTCCGCATCAACAAGCCGCCTTTACAGAGCTGAAAAAAGCCTTCACAAGCCCGCCAATCTTGAATATATTCAATTGGAAAAAGGACTTGCATATTCTATGTGACGCGTCGGAAGGCGCCATTAGGGCAGTGGCAACACAAGTCTATGACGGAAAATTATTTCCTATCGCCTAAGAGTCCCGCAGGTTTCGAAGCGAAGAACAACACCCGTCGGTATATTCCAAGGAGCTATTAGCAGTGTCTCTTGCGGCGCACGTTTGGCCGCATACGTCCAAGAGATTCGAACGGTCATTTCTACCGACAATCAAACAGTATCAAGGTTACTCAGTCAAGCCATGCTATCCAGATTGCAGGCTCAAGTCCTGCAATATATCATGGATCATAGAGTAAATATGAAATATATAAGACCCGAAGACAACGTCATCGCGGATGCTCTGTCTCGAGCTTTTTGTAGGAACAAGCAACTTTCGAATATGAACTCACAGGCTTCGATGTGTTCAGGGCCCGCAAGTATGTCACGGAATTTAGCTGTTAAGAATTCCTGCGACAGTTTCTTGCGTCAGAGAACTCGCTGCATCTATTCACGTCATCATCCTAGATTGATAAGATGGTAAACAAGTAATTGCCTCGACAATCAAGAAACGTATCTCAATAGTAAAATGCATGTTCTGTCCGAACCTCATTCAGTCCTATTTAAAGTGGTCATTGACGCAATTTTGTTAACGCAAAATTTCTTCGTTTTAAAATCGAATGACAACTGAAAAAAGCATGTTTAATTGAAGTATGTTTTCGATCACGCAGTTTCCATTAGCCTAATTTGGCTTTCCTGTGAGAGTGGTTGAGTTTAGGGCCAACACATTAGTGCACAGGTAGTTAGCAGAAACCTATTAATGAAACACGTGGTGATGTTTACTTTTTGTCATGGGCTTTTGTTTACGTTATGGGCGGAGTTTAACCAAACTTCACGAACTGTTTACTCCTTTAAAAAATACAATTTCGACAAAACGTATGAGAAAACTTGCGTTTATTTTAGGTACACAACATCGCTAGGTATCTCAGACAACCTTTTCAAAAGCACCCTATATAGAACATAGATATTTCTTTTTTAAGTCGAATAAAATGGAAACCAAGTGATATCGAAAAACAATGAATGAAAGAGTGAAACGTCATTCATAGAAGCATACTATCTAGGACTTGGTCTCCGCTATAACCAAATCTCACACTACTTAGAGACATCGGGCGACTTTTCCTTAATAAATCACTGAGCAAATATCGATTGCTTACACCAGGTTGTTCTAACTCCACTTTTGGTGAGAACTGAGATTTTTTTCAAACATTGTTCTAACTCCTGTTTACCAAACATAAAACGAAAATAATAATTTTACCACTAAAAAAACATAAATCAACGATTTCATAGTTCTAACTCTCTCAAAAGGCCCGCATTCAAAATGAGCGCTAATGCTCATATTATGTAATTTGTACTCAACAATGGTCTGAGCATTAGCACTCAAATACGGACCTTAAACCTTAATTTCACTCCATTGAAAATTTATCTGAATTGGAGTTAGAACAACGTGGTGCTAAGCAGTTGATATATTTAAAGTTTTTTTAACGACAGCAATTTTAATAATTTTGTATCAAAAATTCATAATTAATCTGGACGACGTTTTCGATCTCTCTCGATATTCATCTTCTAGGCATCATTTGTGAATCCCTACCTGCAAAGATTCTGCCTACTCAAGAAAAGCTGCGATATTGGTGAAACAATTTCTGTAATTTTCTGTTGCGCAGTAGCTATGTTCACGGCTACAGTGAAGGCATAATGGCTCACGACAGTCACGGATAAAGTAAAACGGATACGACACTCCTTTACATTACTGTATAACTCGTTTTTGTGGTGCCCTCTACTGGTTGTGGGAGTAAGTTATTTGTTCCACCATGCAGCCCTCTTCCAGGGGAAAATTTCTTTTCAGTAGTCTACTATGCATATGAAGTGTTACTTTTTAAGCTTTTATATTGATATTATCTGAAATATTTCTTATATTAAACACAATATTTTCGATTTATTTTTATACAAAGAAGACCTTTTAATAAATTTCAAAAAAAGTTTATTGAAATAATTTTGAAACAAATGAAATATACAGAAATATATTCGTTAAGATACTTAAATTTTTATTATAAAAATATAATAAAATAAAATCATAATAAGAAACTTTATTCAGTTCTTCTGGGGGCCATTTCTTTTAAATCGTCCCTTTAAACAAATGTAATCGTCTATTTCGATCACCTATATTTGAAAATAAGGTATAATTAAGTTGTCTGTAATGCTTCATTGCATTTCATAATAAATATTAACAGTCTACTCACCTTTCCGGATCGTTCGGAAAACGAAAGTAAGATAACCTCGAAGTTTATATCGATAATCTCCACAAAATAAAGCAGCAAATGCTCTTCTACCAGGCGCCATGTTTTCTCTGTGTGCTTTGGGCCCTCTGGTGGCCGTGGGAGAAAATGGGTTTAGAAAATTGGCTGAGTGTCGCATCCGTTTCACTTTGTCCATGACGAGAGTAAGGAGTGACATCACACATTATTGCCGGGAATTGTTTCGCGTCAATTTTCGTGCAGCAGACGACCGTAGCAGTGAACGAACATATTGTGTAAATGTTCAACTGGAAAAATATGTTCAATAGGAAGAAGTTTCAAGTCGTATCAAGAGTGGGAGAGTTTTATAAGTGAACGGCAACAAAAAATAATTTTTCAACTTCGGAAATCGCATTCTGTTTGCTAAATTATATAAATATTAAATAAAGGGGTCATAATTTTTCCAAGATTTATAGTATTTAATTTTCAACATTTGAATAAATAAAACTTATTGGAGTACAAATTCCTTAGTTGGTAGACGAGAAGGGGGGAGTAAATTCACAAGTAAACACGGTGATGATAATAACACTGTATATTACTTTGTTTTTGTAAACTTTATTATCATGACTGTTTCACCCCTTGTTGGCCTACCACTCACTAAGAGTGAAAACCTATTTTCTCAACTCAATTTTTTTCTTTCTGAAATTGACTTAAACACTCACGATTCCAGAAAATATATTGAAATTTAACAAAAAAAATCCGTCTATACTTATGTGACCAATTTTGTGCAACTATCTCCTCCGAAACGGTAAAAAGCTGAACCAAATTAATATTTGAGAGTATTTTATACTATGCCTTGACGTATTTTTATGACAATTGGTTAACCCTGCTTGGAGATAATTTTTTTAAAAAATGAAGATATGGCTGTAGCGTTCATACCAGCGAACCAAACTCAATAAATTCGGCATGTACGGACTCCCCATTAGGAAAAATTTTTGTTGTAAATAACTTGTTTGCTTCTGATGAGCCAGTTCTGAGATATAAACTTTACATCTTCCCCTCCCCCCTTCAAAAATGTTTACGTTTCTTTTCCTTCCAACTCCAGCAACAATAAATGACTTCTCATTAAAATGACGTCACTCCTTACTATCGTGAGCCGTTACACCTTCACGGTAGCGGTGAACGTAGCCACAGCCTTTCTGTTAAGACAATGGACGATGTCCACGATAGAAATTGCGCATGCGCTATTGTTTTACTGTCATCTGGTGGCTTATTTTGAAAACGGTGCACTACTTCACAAAATATTCACCTCTGATACCACTGATACATTAATATCTATATCTGGACTTAGTTTTCCTTAACGAGATGCTATGTTTGCATTTTTGGCGTTTGTTCTTTGAGAACGATTTAATGTACGCTCAAGCTAAAAAAATTTAAATAATTTAAATTTGACATTATGAAATTAAATATTCACGATTTTTCTGAAGTTTATTAATTTCTTCATGAAATATATCCATCAAATCTGTCATAGCATGTTTTTTTTTCTTTTTGGTTTTGTTTTTTGTTTGTTTTTTAACTAAATTTTATAATCAGCTTTCTGATTAAAAAATATTGCATATTTATTAAAACCTACGATACATACAAGGTCTTTATAATTAAAGTTCCATTTTGACATGGCCATAAAAAAAACTACTGGAGCAAGAGCTATAATACTTGGTAATATTATACAAGAAGGCATGAGAAGTTCATACTCACCAAAAAAATAAATAAATTATACAGGTCTTTAATCGGTACTAAAATTAGTTACATGTTGAATGTGGCCTCCACCATTTACTGAAAGCAGGTTACACCTGTGTCTTCGTGTCTACTTTTGTATACGAATATTGTATAAAGCGTCATTCCATGCAGGTGGTGACCTTTTGAACTAATTTTATTTGGGTGGGTATGAACTCCCCATGCCCTCTTGTATAATATTACCAAGTATTATAGCTTTTGGTCCAGTAGTTTTTTTATATGGTCTTGTCAAAATGGAACTTTATTTATAAAGACCTTTTATTACAATAAAAATTGAAATTTTAGATAAAAAAATTAACAGTGTATGTATTTTGGGAGTATATAAGTGAAATTTATACTAATTTACATATCTTACTCAAATTGACTGAATACAGTGAACAAAAGGGTAGCATGTCCCAGAAAGGTCGCAAGATTTTTTCTCCCTTTTCTATTTGTAATTATGATATGATATGGAAGTGTTTCTGCAGTTTAATTTTTATCTTCTCTTTGAATATAATAAGATGCATTTTTAACCATATCAATTTTTTATTAACTATTTCCGAATACATTGACAAAAGGGTAGCACATAATATTTTAATGATAAACTTAAACGTAATTTACACTTCAACTCTTCATAAATTACTATACTTCAAGTCTGAAAACTGTCGTGAATTAACGATAAAATATGTAAAAATTAACACTATTACATCAAAATGGAAATGAAAGCTGCAGTAAATATATCATTATTTTGATCTTTCGGAAAACAGACCCATTAGTTGTTTTATTTTTATAATTTTTGCAGGAAGGCACAGCGAGTCATGCTTTCAGACCCGGAATGAGGGTTGACAATGTTGTTACAAGTGTACATTTACAAGCGCGAGTTACGTGGACATTGTCCATTTAAATATCTGACCATCTTTTATGGCTGTTCACCACGTTGATAAATGGCCGCTTGCACCCGCGAACGCAATGTTTTTGGTCATTACCCAAGACTCATGACAAATTAAATATGTATACTCTAAATATAAAATTAGTTAATCCTAACTGACAAGGGTGTCGTACACGTAGTTGCACGACGTACTTTTTTTTTACGCGCGCAAGCATACCTTCGAAGTGAAAGCGTTGCTTTCAGGTAAAGGGGATTCGTGCGCATTGTTGAGTAATGGAAGAAAGAGGTTTAGAGCTCATTAATACACATACACACCGCTTTAACAATGGAGTCTTTGTATTGCAATGTGTGCTCAAATTTTTAGGGTTTTAGCATCATCTAAAACGCTATTAACGATGGTAACATGTACGTCACACGCCATAACTTTTGAAAGGATTGACCTAGAGGCTTGAAATTTTCTACATACGTAGGATCTATATAGAGGACAGAGCGAAAAATATAGCGAATCCTTTAGGGTGGACCAAACCATGTGTTTTTGTTGTTTTCCCAACTGACTTCCTTTCAAGTCTATGGAGTTTTGATTGCGTTTGAGCGATTTGTGACGTCAGAGTTTGAGTGTTTGATGTCAGAATTTAAAGAACTCTATTTGAAGTATAGCGAATCCTCCCGCTACTGCTCGTAACATTTTGATGAAATAACTTTTGAAAGGATTGACCTAGAGGCTTGAAATTTTCTACACACGCAAGCCCTATACAGAGGACGGTGCGAAAAATACAGCGACTCGTCTTGGGTGGCCAGGGGCCCCTCAGAGGCCACTTGTATGAATTTCATGGATCTTTTTTTATCTTTTGAACAAAGAAGGCAAAAATCTTGAAATTTTGTAAATTTGTAGCGCGTTTCTAAAAAAATAAAAAAAGTATGCAAGAAAAGTGATATAAGCCTCTAGGCCCGAATACAATTGTAGCTATAACATTTGAACGGAGCAACCTAGGAACCATAAATTTTGTAAATTTTTAGTGTGGTACTAAAAAATAAAGCCAATATAGAAGGAGGCTGATATAAGCCTCTAGAACCCCGCCAGGGGCCTCGAGGCACCAAATACAATTCAAGCTATAACATTTGAACGGAAAGGCCTAGGAACCTGAAATTTTGTATATTCATAGTGTGGTATTAAAAAAATATTGCAAATATACAAAAAGAGTAATATAGGCCCCAGCAGAGCCCCACAGGCTCCAAACACAAGCAAAGCTACAACTTTTAAACGGAAAGGTCTAGAAATCTGAAATTTTGTTTACCTATAGAAAATTACTTAAAAATTTAGCTAATAGACACTAAAAACTGGTAAAACTGATATAAGGCTCTTGGGTCACAAATCAAGCTATAACTTTTGAACCGGAAGTCCAGAAATATGAATTCTTGCATATTTATGGTGTGTTACTTAACTTTTTAGCCCATATATACTAAAACTTATATATTCCTCTGGGGCCCTGGCAGGCTATACATGTATGTTTGAACGAAAAGGCTTAGAAATCTGAAAATTTGTATACTGGCAGCACTTTTCTAAAAAATTTAGCTAATATACACGAAAAACTGGTATATGGCTCTTAGGTCTCCACAGGGGCCCTGAAGCCCAAATCACAAATAAGCTCTAACATTTGAATAATAAAAAGACCTAAGAACTTGAAGTTTTATAATTTTACAGTGCATTACTTAAAAATTATAGACAATATACAAGGAGACTAGTATAGGCCTTGGGGCCCCTGGCGGCCTCAAATACAATTGAAGCTATAAAATTTGAACGGAAAGGCCTACGGTCCTGAAATTTTAATAAATCATTGTGTGGTATTTAAAAATTTAGCTAATCTATATTAAAAATTATATAAGTCTCTTGGCAGGGTTCTTGCGGCCTCAATCTGTAATCAAACAATACATTTAAAACCAGAAGTCCAGAAACCTGAAATGTTTTATATTTAAAATGTGTTGCTTAAAATTTTAGCTATTACACACTAAAATTGATATAATCCTCTGAGGCCTCGGCAGGGGCCGCGAGGCTCCAAATACATATCAAGCTATAACTTTTGTACGAAAAGGTCTAAGAAACTGAAATTTTGTATTTGTGCCCCACCACTTACTATAGTCACTAGCCGCTACTGCTCTTAACATTTTGATGCTAAAACCCTTTCATCGTTGGATGATGATGCCTTAACTAATTTTTTCGTTTTCTCGATGTATTTTGAAAGAAAAGCATGCCACTGCTAGTTTAAATAATTTCTTACTTACGCAATCATACTTTAGATGTACACTTGAGGTTGTTGCAATTCCCACTCTTCTCTCGATGTCTTGAAGGAAAACTTGGCCATTTATCACTTTACAAAATTTAACGATTTCTTTTTTTACAAGCATCAACAGTAGCTTTAGATGAGTAACCTATTTCAATTTGATGTGAATCTGTGAGGTACATGCTCGTCTACTTCCTTTGTGTGTTCACATGACGCTCTAGCTAATTTATTTTCATCTTTGTTAATGTAATATTTTTCTTTAATTAGCCTGGTTGATAGCACACCCCTCAGCCTGCCACCGTGGAAGAAAACCGTAGGAGCTGGAATACAACATGCGTTCGAAAAGTTCGGTGAATTGTCCCTAGTTGAACAGCTGCGCTGATTAGGATGTTGCGCTCACGCAGACACAGTGAGAGACATGATAACTAGTACCCTCTAGCGTCCAATCACGAAAGTTAAGCGAGAGTGCGCGCTGCGACCAATTTAACGCACTCTGTGGGATAAGGCGTCTCATTGCGAAATAGAGCAACGCGTCAACATCAAGTTTTGCTTCAAATTAGGCAAAACGGCGATGTAGACACAGGAAATGTTAGTGAAAGTGCACGGTGTGGAAGCAGTGACTAAGAAGTGTTTTTGAATGATTTAAACGCTTTAGAGAAGGAAAGGAAAAAGTTGAGGATGACATGCGTTCGGGTCGACCGTCAACAAGCACAACCCAGACAACAGTCAGCTTCCTTTTCAGATGGAACATTCTTGAGATGAAATCAATGAATGTTTGTCCCACCAATCATAGACTGTCCACCATCATAATCTGAATATAGAAACGCATCTGGCATGCCTGTTCATCCTTGATAAAGCCAGGAATAAAAAACAAAACCGGTTGGAATTCTGTGATTTCTTTCCCGCTATTTACAGAAAGGCCTCCATCAACTTCATCAAGAAGGACAGTACATAGAACACTCCGTTTCATAACGTCACTGAAATCATCTACAAGATGTTCTATCAAAGCATAGGGAAGGTCACTGTCTACCTCAGAATACAGAAAAATAATACATGTCGATAAAAAATCGATATTCATGGTTATGGCAAGGCATAATAATTAGAAATAACTCATGACCAACAATGCAAGACAAAGTTTTTGCAACAATAAATATCAACAATGGTAACAACACGCAAATCACAAACACTCTGCACGGACCAACAATATATATCTCATGACCAACAATGCAAGGCAAATTTTGTGCAATATAGAATTCAATGCATAGAATTCCTGTTATTCAGGCTTTTCTTAGAAAAGAGAATTCTTAGTACTTAACAATTTTCTGAAAATCTTTAAAAATGATCAGTAACTGGAGATAATGGAGAGTTAGCAGACGACAGAGGAAGCACTATTTTAGCTCCGTGCTCTATTGAGCAAATGGTAAGCAAGTAAACAGAAGAATCGGCGACTGCTAGACTACACAAAGTGATGAATGGCCAATTTTTGCTTCAAGACATCGAAAGAATAAAGTAAATTGCAACAACATCAAGTATACATCTAAAGTAAGATTGCGTGAGTAAAAAATTATTTAGACTAGAAGGCATCCTTGGAGAGGACCATCTATTGTGAGGAAGGTCATTGTCTACCTCAGATTTCGAAAAAATAATGATTATTGATAAAAAAAAAATCGATATTCACGGTTATGACAGGGCACACTAATGATTAATATCTCATGACCAACAATGCAAGACAAAGTTTGTGCAACAATACTTATCAACAATGGTATCAACATGCAATTCACAAACACTCTGCATGGACCAAAAATATATAACTCATGAACAATAATGCAAGAAAAAGTTTGTTCAACAATAGGTATCAACAATGGTGTCAACACGCAATGGACCAACACTCCGTTTACCTACAAGCGTAATTAGCGCGGGAAACGCCGGGTCCTCTGCTAGTCTTTCTATATATATTAAGAATGATGTTTGTTTGTTTGTTTATGGGTTTGTTTGTGGGCTTCTTTGTTTGTTTGTTTTTTATACAAATCTATAGTTTTATTCCGATGTTGATAAAATTTCGCAAAGCATGAGGAAGGTCACTCTCTACTTCAGATTTCGAAATAATAATAATTGATAAAAAAAGTCTATATTCATGGTTATGGCAGGGCATACTAATGAGAAATATCACTTGACAAACAATGCAAGACAAAGTTTTTGCAACAATAAGTATCAACAATGGTATCAACACGCAATTCACAAACACTCTGCACGGACCAAGTAAATATATCTCATGACCAACAATGGAAGGAAACGTTTGTGCAACAATAAGTATCAACAGTGTTATAAACACGCAATGCACAAAAACGAGGCAGGGATCAACAATATATATCTCATGACCAACAATGGAAGGCAAAGTTTGTGCAATATAGATAAATTTCAATTTGTAACAATGCATAGAATTCATGTTATTCAGGCTTTTCTTAGAAAAGAGAGTTCTTAGTGCTTAACAATTTCTTGAAAATTTTTAAAAATGATCAGTAACTGGAGATAATGGAGAGTTAGCAGACTACTGAGAAAAAGTGGAAAGACGACAGAGCAAACACTCCTTTAGTTCCGTGCTGTATTGAGCAAATGGGAGGCAAGTAAATAGAAAAATCGGCTACCTGTAGACTACACAAAGTGATGAATGGATAACTTTACTTCAAGACGTCGAGAGAAGAAAGGGAATTGCAACAACCTCATGTGTACATCCAAAAAGAAGATTACGTGAGTAAGAAATTATTTAGACTAGCAGTGGCATCCTTGGAGAGGTCCATCCATTGAGAGCCTTTAGAAAATTTTTATTTCTAATTTTCATTAAGAAATTTCACTCTAATAATTTTAAGCGTTTTCATGTGTTTTTTTTTAAGATATTAAAAAATTTAATCCAAAAAAAAAGAAAGTTCGATTCACGCAGGAGGGTATAAGAGCTTCTACATCAAGGGCAAGAAAAACTTGAGTCTAAAGTATCTGGTGATGCTCCGCAGTGGTGATGCAAATCAAGAAGAGTTTAGATAAAGTCCTGGTATGTCACCTAGAATTCCTGTTTTTCGTATTTTTCGTAGAATGGATAGTCCCTTTGCCCGTGTTTTGTTGATTGAGTTATTATTTAACCAATTTGGAGGATTAATTTAGCTGTTTGAGGTTTTTCTTTATAAGTACAAGCGTAATTATCCCGGGCAATGCTGGGTCCTCTGCTAGTCTTGTATCTATATATATAAAAAAGGATGTTTGTTTGTTTGTTTGTTTTTTTTTTATACAAATCTACAGTTTTATTCCGATCTTGATAACATATCGCATGAGGAAGGTCACTGTCTACCTCAGATTTCGAAAAAATAATAATTATTGATAAAAAATCGATATTCTTAGTTATGGCAGGGCATACTAATGAGAAATATCTCATGACCAACAATGCAAATAAAAATTTGTGCAAAAAGAGATATCAACAATGGTGTCAACACGCAATGCACCAATACTATGCAAGGATCAACAATATATGTCTCATGACCAACAATGCAAGGCAAAGTCTGTGCAATATAGAATTCAATGCATAGAATTCCTGTTATTCAGGCTTTTCTTAGAAAAGAGAATTCTTAGTACTTAACAATTTCTTGAAAATCTTTAAAAATGAACGGGAACTGGAGATAATGAGTTAGCAGACTATTGAGAAAGAGTCAAAGACGATAGAGGAAGCACTCCTTTAGATCCGTGCTGTATTGAGCAAATGATAAGCAAATAAATAGAAGAATCGGCAACCGCTAGACTACACAAAGTGTTGAATGGCCAATTTTTGCTTCAAGACATCGAAAGAAGAAAGGAAATTGCAACAACATCAAGTGTACATCTAAAGTAATATTACGTGAGTAAAAAAGACTAGAAGGCATCCTTGACCAACGATGCCAGGCAATGTTTGTGCAACAATAGGTATCAACACGCGACGCACCAACACTAGGCAGGGATCAACAATATATATCTCATGACCAACAATGAAATGCAAAGTTTGTAAGAATGCATAGAATTCCTATTATTCAGGCTTTTCTTATAAAAGAAAGTTCTTAGTACTTAGCTATTTATTGAAAATCTTTAAAAATGATTAGTAACTGGAGATAATGGAATGTTAGCTGACTATTGAGAAATATTGCAAAGACGACAGAAGAAGCACTCCTTTAGCTCCGTGGTGTATTCAGCAAATGGTAAGCAGGTCAATAGAAGAATCAACGATCGCTAGACTACGAAAAGAGATGAATGGCCAATTTATGATTCAAGACATCGAGAGAAGAAAGGGAATTGCAACAACATCAAGTCTACATCTATAGTAAGATTACGTGAGTAAGAAATTATTTAGACTAGCAGTGGTATCCTTGGAGATGTCCATCCATTGTGAGCCTTTAAAAAATTTTTTTCAACTTTTTATTAAGAATTTTTACTGTATTAATTTTAAACGTTTTCATGTATTTATTTCTAAGATATTTCAAAATTTAATCCAAAAACAAGTCCGTGCCACGCTGGGGTTATCACCTAGCTTATTTGGTAGCACAGCAGATCCAAACATTTCCTAAAAATATATTTTGACTGAAATGTTGATAATGCGATGAATGAACGTTCGTTTTCAAGAATTTTTAATAATGTGCCTGAAGTGAAGATTCAGTGACAGAACATTAATAAGGCAGAGTCTCTTGTTTAGGCATAGGAATCACGCGTGTCTCCTTTGAGCTCCCTATCAAACATCCAGACGACTGTCAAAAATTTATTTGTCTGGAAAGGAGAGAGAAAGAACGAGTATTGGTCAGAGAAACTCTGCAACTAAAACAGAAAAAGCTATACGGGCATTTGAAACATCTGAACAACGGCAGTTTCGAATAGAGCAACAGGGTATAAGAACTTCTACGTTAAGGGCAAGAAAAACTTGAGTCTAATGTATCTGGTGATGCTCCGCAGTGGTGAGGCAAGTCATTAAGTGTTTAGATGCTCTAGTATATCATCTGGACTTCCTGTTTTTCGTATTTTTCGCAGAATGGATAGTCCCTTTGCTCTGTGTTGTATTGATTGAGTTATTATTTAAGGAATTGAAAGTTATAATTCAATTTTTTGAAATCTGTCTCCTATTGCTGTTTTATTTAATTAGCCAGAACAAATATATTAAATGCAAACTTTTTCGGCCAATCGATGTTATATGATATAGAATAAGACTATTGCTTTATAGTTACCCAGTGACAGAAAATATCCCTTTATCATAAATGTTATTTGTTCGTTTTGTTTTTAATTACCCAGCTCATTGTATGTATGAACAGTACTCCAAATAAATGATTTTTATTACATTTATGATTTGTAGTTAATTATAGTCAATTAGTAAATTGTCAGCTTTAAAGATGGGGCTGTAGAACTTGATAATCTAAAAGGGAGGGGTTATCTTGAAAAGCAGACACTATACGACCACAGGAAAGGTTTTGTTTCAACTCATCTGCAGGGGTTGGGGACATGGCATAATTAGTTCGAACAAAGGTAGATTTATCTTGGATATAATATGTATAGGTATATACTATTAAGTAAGTTTATTCAGGAGAAAGAGCTTAGATTTTTAGTGAGCCTTCATACAGGTAAGTATTGTTATAACATAACTCCTATGCCAGGAACTCTTTCTTTAAGTGGGTCCCGAGTGACGGGCTGTTACTGAATCATTTGGTGGGGATTACAAAATTTGATATTCAGGCGCACCGTGATGTTTTGGCTGCAATTATTATTGACGAGTTCACGCCATGAACCGCCACAATGTAACAATGTATGACGTTTTCGCGCTCATGCTTTGAGTAAAGGTGGTGTATTGGGCAAATGGTAAGCATGTCAACAGAAGAATCGGGGACCTCTAGACTACACAAAGTGATTAATGGCCAAGTTTTTTTACTTCAAGACATCAAGTTTTACCATGGCAGAGTGGGAATTGCAACAAAATCAAGTGTATATCTAAAGTAAGATTATGTAACTAAGAGATTATTTAGGCCAGATGTGGCATACATGGAGAGGTCCATCCATTGTGAGCATTGGAAACTGAGATGCTGATAATGAACGTTCGTTTCCAAGATTTATTAATAACGAGCATTATATATTCATTCCTAGCATGTCGTTACAAGTTGTTTGATATGTTACATGGTATATTTTAACATTTAAAATTTTCGATGGTACCATAATTGTATCATTTGAACATATAACGCAGAATCAAATTCAAGCATCTTCGAACTTTATATTTTCGTTCATAACAGGTCGTTCCGGGCCTTTTTTTATAATACATGCCATATCTTAGCAGTGAAAATTTCTAGCGGTACAATTGTGGAATCATTAGCACAGGAACCCTCAATAAATATTGGCCATCTTCGAACTTTGTAATTATTCTTACATATTCATTCATGACAGGTCGTTACGAGTCTTTTGCTATATTACACGCTCTATCTTAGCAGCGAAAATTTTAGAGGGTATCATAAGGGGTAGCCAGGAAGATCTCTGAATATGAACTCGATTGAAGATGCAGGTGAGAAAACGTACATAACTTTTTATTCGCTCTTATTTTATCATTTCGATTTGTTTAAAATACCTACTTGTTATATTTTATCATTGAAAATTTTAGAGAGTGTCATAAGGGGTGGCCAGCAGGATCTCTAAACGTACATAATAACGTTTTATTCGCTCTTCTTTTATCATTTCAGTTGTTTGATATACTACTTGCTCTATTTTATCATTGAAAATTTTTGAGTGTGTCATAAGGGTACCATTAGAACACGTGCCATTGTATCGATTACGATAATCTTCAAATTGGTTCATGCGCCAAACCACATTTATTAAATGGGGAAAAGAGTATATAATAACCGCTTATATTTCGTCGTTACAATTTGTTTGATGTATTACTTAATATTACTTACCATTGAAAATTGCTAGGTGGGGTCGTGAAGGCACCATTTATGCAAATGCCATTGAACCGATTTTGATAATCTTTGTGAGTGGTTTGTGCGATGAACTATATTAATCGACTGACGAAAACAGGTTTTGAAAATCTCTCATAGCCTTGGAGGAGTTAGAGTTACGGACAGACAGACAGACAGATACTTTTCCCCACACTGATCGCATAAAGCACCTTTTGGTTCTTAATAATCTAAAATCTTCTATATATATAAAGAAGGATGTTTGTTTGTGGGTTTGTTGGTTTGTTTGTGGGTTTGTTTGTTGGTTTTATTCCGATCTTGATGAAATTTTGCATACTTGACCTTCAAAGCATGAGGAAGGTCACTGTCTACCTTAGATTTCGGAAAAATACTAATTATTGATAAAAAATCGATGTTCATGGTTTTGGCAGGGCATATTAATGAGAAATATCTCATGACCAACAATGCAAGGATAAGTTTGTGCAACAATAGATATCAACAATGTTGTTAACACGCAATGCACCAGCACAAGGCAGGGACCAACAGTATATATCTCATGACCTACAATGAAAGACAAAGTTTGTGCATCATAGATAAATTTCAATTTGTAACAATGAACGTATATACAGGGTGTAAATTTTAAGTTGACAAAGCAGAATAACTCGAAAAATAAGCTTCACACGAAAAAATGCGTATAATCCAAAGTTGATTATTTTCGAGGGGGCATCTGCTGGTGCTAAAATTAGCCCACCCCCCCCGGCCCCTGGGGGTGGGGCGGGGGGCAACTTTAAAATTTCAAATAGGAACCCCTATTTTTTATTGCAGATTCAGGTCCTACATAAAAAACTACGTACATTTTGTCTGAAACATTTTTTTTTATTTTTGGTAGATGGCGCTGTAATTCAAGAAAATCCATTTTCTCATTTTTGCGTGGAAATGGTTACGGAGAAATAAAAAATACTTATTTACTTCGTAAATTTTGCCGCAAAGTTATTATTTTATTATTTTTTGCCGCGGATTAGGATAATTTTGTTTTGTTTCGTGGTCATGAGGCCACACAACTTTATAATTATCAAACAAATCAACTGATTAGCTAACTAACTAACCGAACATCCTACGTACTAACGAGTGAACTCATTAACTAACAGAGTAAAAAAGTAAAAGACTGTGTAAAGATGAAGTTATTCCCGTTTAAGATTTGGTGGTCCTTAAAAGGACCGATTGTTTTCGTTTTATTTTTTCTTATTTGCAAATACTTGCAAGTAAATGAATTTCGGGGTGCTTGTATTTCCAGTGAGTCCCCTCGCCTCTCACTTTCGGCCTGCTTGTTGTCCTTAAATCCCTTGCATCTCGCCGTTTTATGAAATTAAATGTTCAAATTGATGACCTCCAACTTCGATGCATTTATTGACTCGTTTTGTAAATTCCTGAACACATCTTGATAACATGTCTGGTGTAATTGCAGCGCAAGCATCTCTTATTCTTTGAATCATGTTTTCGCGAGTGGTTGGCGTTTCCTTATAAACGATATCTTTGAGGTAACCCCATAAGAAAAAATCTGGCGATGTAAGGTCAGGCGATCTGGCTGGCCAATTCACAGGACCTTCCCTGCCGATCCAGCGACCATGGTAAAGTCGATGTAGTACTTCGCGCGCTACTAATGAATAATGCGCTGGACAACCATCATGTTGAAACCACATGTGTTGTCGAAGTTCAATACTCAGGTCTTCAAGTAGATCTGGTAGTTCATTTTCAAGTAGGTTACGATATTTGTTGCCATTCAAATTACCGTCTATAAAATATGGACCGATAAGTTTATCGCCAATTATCCCACACCAAACATTAATTGACCAAGGTCGCTGATGGTTGACTTCTCGAATCCAGTGTGGGTTCTGTTCACTCCAGTAATGCATGTTATGTCGATTAACTTCCCCGTGGTTTGTGAATGTTGACTCATCGGAGAAAAGAACTCGTGCAAAAAAATGTTGGTTTGTTTGCATCTGCTGAAGTGCCCAGTGACAAAACGTTAGACGGTTTTGGTGGTCATTGCCATGTAGTTCCTGATGCATAGATACATGATATGGATGAAATTTGTGGAGCTTCAGCATTTTCCAAACACTCATATGTGAAATTCCTGATTGCCTTGATATTTCTCTTGTGCTCGCATGTGGATTATGAGCCACAGCAGCTAGGACTGACACTTGATTGTTTTCTCCACAAACAGTAGCTGCACGGGTTCTTTTTTTCTGGTTCACACTACCTTCCGCAGTAAATTGTTTAATAACTCGAACAAAAGAAGACCGTGATCGCGTTTGGCCAGGAAAACGCTGAGCATAAAGCGCGACTGCATTATCAAAATTTCTCCCACTTTCTCCATAAATGTACACCATCTCAATTTTTTCTTCCACAGAAAGATAATTCATAATGTAAATTCAAAAACAATACGGCGTTGTACACTCACAAAAACAGTTGAAAAATTACAATCTTTTCTTCTAAAGATCAGAATTTAAAATGTAAACATTCTGAAAAAAATGCCAATGTTTACGTTATTTGTTTGTTGACGAAATGTCTTCAAATTACATTGTAGTTAAAACAATGTAGGAATCGAAATGAATAATAAATTAGTTATTTCCACGCAAAAATGAGAAAATGGATTTTCTTGAATTACAGCGCCATCTACCAAAAATAAAAAAAATGTTTCAGACAAAATGTACGTAGTTTTTTATGTAGGACCTGAATCTGCAATAAAAAATAGGGGTTCCCATTTGAAATTTTAAAGTTGCCCCCCGCCCCACCCCCAGGGGCCGGGGGGGGTGGGCTAATTTTAGCACCAGCAGATGCCCCCTCGAAAATAATCAACTTTGGATTCTACGCATTTTTTCGTGTGAAGCTTATTTTTCGAGTTATTCTGCTTTGTCAACTTAAAATTTACACCCTGTATATTAAGAGAAGGACGAGACACAAGAACCCTGGAATACAATAAATAATAGTTATTAATTAAAAATACAAATTAAATAAAAAATAAGATATAATAAACAAAAATAATTAATTAAAATCAAAATAAAAAGCTGACGTTTCGGATAGAGACTATCCTTTATCAAAGCAAAAAAGGATAATTCTCTAAAAGCAAATAGAATATTAGAGAATTATCCTGAAGTTATGAAAGTTGTACTAACGGACGGGTTTATACACTATATGATCACAAATATCCGGACACATGCACGTTTGCGCTCTAGCCACGATTTCATGGAAATCAATAGGGGGTTGCACATCCCTTTGCCCGAATCACAGCTTCCACCCTTCGGGGAAGACTTTCCACCAAATGTTGGTATGTACTTTCCGGAATGTTCCTCCATTCCTCCCGAAGAGCGAGAATCAGTTCAGGTACAGAAGTTGGCCGATGTGATCTGGCCCGCAAGCGTCTTTCCAATTCATCCCACAGACTCTCTATAGGATTGAGGCCGGCACAAAGTCCCGACCAACCCATTTCTTCGACCCCTGAGTCCGCAAACCTCTGCTGTACACGCCTCGCTTTGTGGCACGGAGCATTGTCGTGTTGGTAGAGAAATGGCCCGTTTCCGAAAAATTGCCACAACGTTGGAAGTGCACAGTTGTCCAAAACATTCAGATAACGGTCGGAGTTCATGATTCCTTGCACAGGAACGAGCTGGCCCAGTCCGTACCATGAAAATGACCCCATATCATGACTCCTCCTCCTCCGAACTTGACTGTGGGCTCTGTGCACTCAGGTAAGAAGCGTTCTCCAGGTATGCGCCAAACCCAAACTCGTCCATCGGATTGCCAGAGTGTGTAGCGAGATTCGTCTGTCCACATTACACGTTTCCATTGGTCCATTGTCCAGTTTCTGTGGGCTTTGCACCACTCCAGACGTCGCTTGGCGTTGACCCTGCTGATGTGGGGCTTGTGGGCAGCAGCACGGCCATGGAATCCCATCGTGTGCAGTTCCCGACGAATTGTCATGGTACTGGCATCATTTGCAGAGGCGTTTCGAAACTCTGTGGCAATTTTTTCCGCCGAGGACTTCCGGTTGCTGCGGGTGACATGACGAAGCACTCGACGGTCTCTGTCCGTTAGTTTCTTGGGTCTACCGGTTCGTTGTTGAACTGTTGTTGATCCCCGGGTCTTCCATTTCATAATGACATCGCTACTGTTGACTTGGGTATCTGAAGAAGGCTGGAAATGTCACGCACGGACTTGCCGCATAGGTGACATCCAACGATGGTTCCACGTTGGAACTCACTGAGCTCTGCCGAACGACCCATTCTTGCCAATGTCCAAGCAGAGTTGTGTCTGAAGGTGTGGGAAGCTATTTAAATGATGTGCAAGTCATTATCATGTGACATTGGGCCAATCGATGATCTGTGAGGGGTGTCCGGATATTTTTGATCATATAGTGTATATAGTTTGCATGGGGAATAGTAATACGGTATTGGCTGAAAAACAAGAAGAGAACAAATGAGACAATTTGTAACAATGCATAAAATTCCTGTTATTGAGGCTTTTTCTAGAAAAGAGAGTTCTTAGTACTTAACAATTTCTTGAAAATCTTTAAAAATAATCAGTAACTGCAGCTAATGGAGAGTTAGCAGTCTATTGAGAAAGAGTGGAAAGACAACAGAGGAAGCACTCCTTTAGCTCCGTGCTGTATTGAGCAAATGGTAAGCATGTCAATAAAAGAATCGGCAATCGCTAGATTACATAAAGAGATGAATGGCCAAGTTTTGATTCAAGACATCGAGAGAAGAAAGGGAAATCTCCGAACATCAAGTATACATCTAAAGTAAGATTATGTAGGTAAGAAATTATCTAGACTAGCAATGGCATCTTTGGAGAGATCTATCCATTGTGAGTCTTTAAAAAGATTTTTCAAATTTTCATTAAAAATTTTTACTGTATCAATTCTAAGCGTTTTCATGTGTTTATTTCTAAGATATTTCAAAATTCAAATAGAGCAAGAAGGTATAAGAGCTTCTACGTCCAGGGCAAGAAAAACTTGAGTCTAAAGTATCTGGTGATGCTCCGCTGTGTTGAGGCAAGTCAAGAAGAGTTTATATAAAGTCCCGGTATATCACCTCGACTTCCTGTTTTTCGTATTTTTTGTAGAATGGATAGTCCCTTTGCTCTGTGTTGTATTGATTGAGCTATTATTTAATTAATTGGGAGTTATAATTTAGTTTTCTGAGATTGTTCTCTTTAGCTACAAGTGTAATTATCCCGGGCAACGCCGGTTACCTCTGCTAGTTTCATTACCGTATAATGTAACAACAAACAGGGAACATCCCCTCCAGAAAAAAACAGTGGGAAAAGCTCCATGTTGCCCCTAACAGGCTAAAGCCCAAAACTGGATTACTAAATAACCTATAAAATACAAAAAAATAAGCTAATATAAAAGCAAAAAGGAGCAAAATAATAATTTTTCAATTTCAATTTCAATTTCAATTTCAATTTTATTTGTTTTAAGTGTGAACGAAAACAGTTGAAAATAAACCTTTAACAACGAACACACTAAAAAATAAAATAAAATAAGACAGAAAATTTGAAGATGGATACAAGTAATCATTAACGGAGGTAAACAGAACATAAAAAACTAAACAAAGACAAAGCATAAAAGCATACAGTTAAATAAAAAATCAGTTACAGTACATGTGAAATAGACAAAGAGCTAAAAATTGCTCGTTGACATATTATCAAAGTAGTTTAAGAGTTCATTATAAAAGGCATAATAATTAGAGTTAAAGATGTCTACAAAATCACTCAGTTTGTTATACTTTAAGAATAATCTGGTAAACGGATTAATTGAATTGTGTTTCTGAACATAGCAAATATTTTTACATCGTGTTTGATATATGGAAGCATTTAAGTTAAAAGCAATGAGAAAACTTGGGGAATCAATGATATTATGAATAGCTTTGTACAGAAAATCTAGATCATTCCTAGTCAGGAGTTGAGATAAATGAAGGCAAAGAACTTCTATAAGTATGTTGTCTATGTTAAAGTCCATAAGATGTGTAAAATGGCGTCTGAAAATAATTTTACAAAAGCGTGAAAACACACTGTGGAGTTTTTTAATATCAGTTTGTGTTAAATGATTCCACACACAGAAACAGAAAAGAAGACGTGGGATGACAAAGAGTTTTAAATAGAACGGTAAAGCACTTGGGTCTTTTTAAAAGAATGAGTTGATCTGCTGATAAGTCCCAGCATGCGATATGCTTGGCTTGTTATAAGAGCAACATGATGGTGAAAATATAGTTTATCATCAAAGATAACACCTAAATAACGGATCGTTCTCGTACGCTGCAAAACTTGTTTATTGATCCTGTAGATATATATGAGCGGCATGACAGCACGAGAGTAAGTTACAACTCTCGTTTTAGTTGGGTTGACTTTTAAAAGGTTGATTTCACACCATTCGAGCACTCTATTAACATCTTCCTGAAGCAACACAGAGTCTGAAGGTTCACATATACGTCGAAATAATTTGAAGTCATCTGCAAAAAGCAGAATTCGAGATGATCTTATATGTGAAACTAGGTCATTAATATAAATGTTGAACAAGAGAGGACCAAGGATAGAACCTTGCGGTACCCCTGAAAGGGCTAAAAAAGGTTTAGATGAATACCCATTCACACGCACAACGTTTTCACGAGCATCAAGGTAAGATGCCAGAAATTTAATGAAGTCAGAACAAATGCCATATATTTCAAGTTTTTGAAGCAGTCTGATATGACAAACAGAATCAAATGCACGTGAGAGATCAAAATAAATAACATCAACCTGTCTTCTTTTTTGCACTTCTGAAGAAACATGATCAAGCCATGTCATAAGGTTGGTCGTGACAGAGCGTTTTTTAATAAAGCCATGTTGTTCAGGACAAAATTTCGAAGTGTAATATGAATTAAGATAAAGGAATATTATCTTTTCAAAAATCTTGGCTATTGCATTTAGAATGCACACAGGTCTGTAATTATTAACTGCCTGTTTGTTACCAGTCTTGAAGATTGGGACTACTATTCCTTTCTTCCAATCTCTTGGGAAAGTTCTCGAAGAAATCGACATATTGTATATCCATACGATGATATCCACTAGCACCGGCAGACATCCTTTGATGATAAACATAGGAATTCTGTCAGAGCCAGGTGAAGTCTTGGGCCTTATCTGCTTTACAGCATTTACAACATCTTCTTTGTTAACAGTTAAGGGTGGTAGATAATCTTCGGAGATTATTTGAGATACTGTTGAAGTGTAAGCATTATTGTCGTATAAGGATTCAAAGTATTTTGCAAATTCGGCGGCTGACTTCTCGACTGCTACTGTGCACCCATTTGAGTCTTGCACTATGAGATCTTGTCGATCCTTATAGCGCTTTTTAGAGGCATATTTCCAAAAATTGGAAGGATCCTTTGTTAAGTTGTTCTCAATAGCATTCAGATAATTACCTCGATCAACTTTAAAGATTTTCTTTGCCATCGCTCGATGATAAGAAAAGTTGTTGTAATTTTCCGCATATTTTTGGCTTTTAAACTTTTGGTGGTAATAACGTTTCTTGGAAAATGGTGACGTAATTCACTACTAAACCAATATGGAAAGGAATTTTTTCGTTTTTTTCCGGAAGGAACGGACTTGTCGATTGCGTTATTAACAATGGTATTAAACATTTTGACAGCATCGTCGACATTATCACTCTTTAAGACAGCAGACCAATCAGTTGATTCTAAGGATTTATACAGATTGAGATAATCTCCTCTCTGATAAATCCTATAAGAATTGGTCAGTAGTTTGGCTTTTTTGAAATATAAATTTGTAATGAATTCAATCGGAGGATGATGAGAATCGATAGGGACTATTGGTTCATTAACTCTCAAAACTTCATAATTTGGCATGTTAGTGAAAATCAAATCGAGAATTACTAGATTAGCGTTCTTATGCCTATTCACCTGTGACAGTCCTAAAGAGTTCATAAAAAAATCCATTTCCATACTAATAATTTGCAGATGATGATCAGATGAATTACAAGCACCGGTTTCCCAGTCAAGATAAGGTAAATTGAAGTCTCCAACAAGCAAAAAGTCCTGAGATAGTGAGGAGAGCTTGTCAGATAAATGTTGTAAGTTCTCGATGTAACTAAATGAGTCATAACGAGGAGAAATATACACGACACCAATAGCGATACTACGACCATTTAATGTTTTCAATTCGACCCAAATACTTTCAGGGAAAACTTCAAGCTCATAAAGCCTCTTAGACTTTAAGGATGCCTTGACTGCGATGAGCACTCCGCCTCCGCGATTAGTATTGGAATTTTCATAGTCTCTGTCTTTTCCAAAAACGTTATATTAGGGAGGAAATAGTTCATGGTTCTGAATGTCGGAAATAATAATAATAATAATAATAATAATAATAATAATAATAATAATAATAATAATTTTCTACTATTACTAAAATCCACGCTCTGTAATTTCTGTCCCTTTATAGATTCCATCCCTGCAAATCATACCCCGGAAACACCTTTCGTTAAGGATACTTCTGGCCATGTAGGGGGCGATTGGGGGGTTTTTATCCCAATTTTGGGATTTTTTCCATAAAAAAAATTTTAAAAATAAATTCATTTTTTCTTCATTTTTATGGAATTTTGGTTTCATAATGCAGTTTGTGACATCATGTTTGTTTGCTAATGGTTTTGTTTGTGCGTGTGGTGACTATGAATTAGCTTGTTACCACAAAAGTAACGTAACTATACTATTGTTGGAAATAAAATAACAAAGCATAGAAAGAGTATTTTTAAGAAAATTGTTGTAAATAAAGCAACAAAGCGTGGAAAGAAAATTTTTATGAAAATTATATCGCCAAAGGTATATTGGACGTGCATCATATATAAGCAATGAATTCTGGCCAACATTTATCCTAAAGGCGGATGAGTGACATCCTATGTAAATAAATAAGTTATTTATATGTCTATAGTAGCAAACCGTCCCATTCTTGTATAAGGCCAATCTGTATTTCGTAATGAATATAAAGGCCCAAAGACTATCATGGAGCTTTCAATGCGACAGAGAGACACCAATCACTATTTTACACGTTTGTGACAATCACTATGTCGCTCTACTCCTTTCAGAAGGAAAGTCATAGCAAAAACTAAAATACTCATATTACTGTCAATTTTTATGCAATGAAGATAGAATTGCTTTTAGCAATAGAAAAGAAATTGACATTCCTGAGAATGAGAAACGTTATGAGAATCAAGAGGTTTCGAGTATTGTCTAAAAGTTCCTTTGATTTTCCTCGGACGTGTCAAAATAATTATATAAGAAATGTTAACTAAAAATGTCAAAATGTGTTCGTTGTTAATGGTTCATGTTCAACTGTTTTCGTTTACACTGAAAATGAATAAAAATTTAAATTTAAGTTTTTTAATTATTCTCAGATTGAACGTAAACAGTTGAAAATGAACCTTTAAAAAAGAACACACTAAAAAAAAAAAAAAAAAAGAAAAAGAAAATTTGAAAAAGGACACAAATAATCATTCCAGTTATAGAGACATTCTCATTTCTGGTTTGCGCTAAGGATTGTGGGATACTGAGGTGAAAACAAACTGAGAATTTCATAGTGTTCTATGCGAATTTCTTGCTGTTTACGATCTGTTTTCAGGCTGTTTAAATATATGAAAAGTCCTCATATATCATAAAATACGATATCATTCATTTTAGTTGATCATATCGTATTTTTGTTAGGTATAGTGACCGACCTAAAAGTATATTTCTGTACAGCAGTTAAAACGTAAGAAATTGTGTTGTATTGGCCTGCGTTCGTTTCCCCGACTCACAAAAATTATTTTTTCTGAAATCGACTTAAAAACTTATGATCCGAGAAGGTATATTGAAATTTTGAAAGAAAAAAAAAATTCTGTCTCTACGAATGTGATCAATTTTCTGCAGCTATCTCTTCTGAAACAGCTAAAATCAGAACCAAACGAAATTAATGCACTGTTAGAGGGTACCTTAAACTGTGCCTTGAAGGAATTTGTATGAGAATTTTTCAGTTATATTAATTGGAGATATAAATTTTTTAAAAAATTAAAAAAATGGCTACAGTGTTCATGCAAACGAACCGAACTCTTCCCCGCCCCCGCCCCCCCGGAAAAAAAAATTTCCTTAAACGTAATACCATACAAACCAAACCAAACCAAACGTAATCTCTGCATTGACGTAATTTTCATTAAATTCGATTAAACCGTTTTTAGAGATACTAGTTTGGTTTTTTCTTCTTCTAATAATTAAGACATAACTGATACATTCCATCAAGCCAAAGTCAATAAATTCAGCATGAACGGATTCCTCTCTTTCAGAATTGAATAACTTTGGTAAATAAATTGTCTGGCTCTGATGAGCCAATTTTGAATTGTAAAGTTTTTAAAAGAAAATAAAAATAAATAAATAAATTACCCCCCCCCCCCCCCCTCCGTTACAAAACTTTTTTCCTTTTATTTAGATTTCCATGATAAAATGGGAGACCTGTGCGAATGTTCCAGCCCACCATTTCAATTTATTTTGTTTACAGCCAAGTAATTATATTTCATTAAACTGTTGAAGAAATTGCACTATCCCACAATCCCTTGCGTCAACACGCTGATGACGTCGACTGAGAACGTCTCCTTAATAATTTATTTACTTATAATTTATTTACGAGGGTTGGGGCAAAAGTCATGGCAACTATTTTTTTCCTTGAATATACCAGTCCGGTTGGAAAATGTGACATATACAGACGAAAGGACAAGGTGTTAAGTACATGTATGGACAATGAATAGCACTAAAATATCGTAACACACTAATTTATTACGGTAGTATACAGGGCAATATGGCCTTCACGGTTGCTCATCAGTAATTGACACACGTCCTTGCTGAAACTTTCCCACCCACCGTGCTACTGTACGGTATGGTAGGGCATTATTCCCAAGGGCTTCCACTAATTCTCTGTGACATTCCATCGCATTTCTCCCTCGGAGAACGGCTATTTTGATGTAAGCGCGCTGCTCAACACGGGTTACTTCCATCTCGCACGACACTCACCAACTGACTGATTTCACAGCCCTCGCTACGCTACTACCAACTATCACAGAGCCATCTGTTGTTCTGCATACACACTATGCCTGCAGAACTTCCACACGACACATATACGTTTGTGATCCGTTCACATATCTATAAGAGAAAAAATAGTTACCATGACTTATGCCCCAACCCTCGTATAATAAATAATAATAATAAAATGCCATGTCAATGGAATTTTGTGTGCGTGGATCTGTTTGTAATGTCATGGTTTTATTTCCAATAGGTTTTCTTAATTTGATTGAGCGCGAAGAGTTCCCACCAACAACAGCAAACGAACCACTGACTTAGAAAATACGTTTATGCAAGAACAGATGAACTCGCCTTCATCCATCCCTGGTTTCTGGAGTACTGTCCCTAAGCATTTGAAAAAAACTGGAAATATAAGAAAAGAGTATTCAAGGCCTAATCACAAAGTGATCCTTTCTTCCTAAATTGTCCCAATATTACCCTTTTAAATGAGTCCTATTGAAATAGTATCGTCATTAAACTAATTCAATGCATTTCCGTCATGCCTTTCTTCAAAAAATTTTCTGATATCAAATTTTAAAAAGTAAATTTTTTAATTTTGCACCAATTTTAAATAATTTGTTTTGCAGGGCAGATATTTAAATTAATTTTTGTCTCATTGAACAAAAAGTTTTTTCCCAATGCAAAAAAAACTGACTTTAACACTACTATTTTTTTATTATGAAGCATAGAACAGTTTTGTATGTTTATAAATTATGAAAAAGTAGTCAACCAATCCATCAACTTTTATTTTTCTGTTTTTAAAACGGGCGTTAATTACTAGTTATTATCTATGTACCTTTGATCGTTGTAGGCTATGTTCCGATTCTCATTGCGCAAGTGCTCATGGGTTGAAAGGCTTTCGAACATGGCATCTTCTTTAGCGAAGCATCTGCGACGATGTTTCTTCGAGCCTTTTTAGTGAAATATTTTTAGTCATCTAGAAAAAAATACAGGGTGTTCATAAAATGAGGGATAATAAGTACATAGCATGATTCTTCACATCAAAGTAAATTAAAAGTTCCTCATGCAAAATATCTAAAACTAAAAATTAAAAATCTAAAAAAAAAGATATTAATACATCAAGTATTGAGATTAAATGGCGTTTTCCGTCAGCTTTTAAAAAACTTCGTGTGGTATTTAGACCCTAAAAAATTGGGTTTTCGATATTTTGCATGAGGAACTTTTTTATTGGCTTTGATGCGAAGAATCATGCAAGGTACTTATTGTTCCTCATTTTATGAATACCCTGTATATCATTAAAAAGTGTCCATGTGTACTGATATAAAGGTTGAGCTGACTTTACTTTGACTGAACCGACAATTTCTCAAGCTGATTGAATTTCATAAATACATGTATGTGCTTCCACTACATCGATGCGGGATGAAGTGCTATTATTGGCAAAGAAAACAGTAAACCTGGTGTGCAACGGATGCCAACGGGCACTTGCAAAAAAGAGCTGAGTGAGTTGATTAGTCGGAGAGTAACGATGACCTGTGTGTTTGCTGTTTGCCTTCCTATGTTGCCTCTTCGACGTGGTCGTGGTGGCATAATCTGTTTGAAATTAATAAATTGAGAAATGCAATAAACTGAAACAAACAAAAAATGTTTTAACTGTTCTCTTCTCAAATATTTAGATGAGGTTGTTGTAAACAATTGAACAGTTAAAATAAAACATCAGGTTAGTTGTCAGTTGTACGTCTAGAATCGATTAAAGCAGTTGATAATGACCAACAATGTTAATTCTATGTAAAAAGAAAAAGTTGATAACTCATCTCCAAATGTACCTTATTCCTCGAACTTACTTTTCCGACGGAGTGTGTACACTAGCACCATTTTGGTGAAAAATTAGTCGATATAATTATCTTAGAACTCGATTATTAGAGATTTGAGATTTTTCACTAACGTTATTCCTATGTAAAAAGAAAACGTTAATTACTCGGTAAAAATTGCAGCTTATATCTCAAATTTAATTTTCATACATAGATTAGAAGTTTTAGCACTTACTGTTTAAAAAAGTTGTCAAAAAAATTCTTAAAACTCGAAAAATAGCTTTTGAAAATTTGCTCTCGAAAAAAAAAATTGAACAGGGCTTCGCCGTATATTCAATGAAAAAATTCTATTTGGCGCACTTTTCTATTGTTTACATTTCATTTTTCACTGTTGAAACGATTTTAGAGGGAAAATTTTTTTTTCTTAGCGCGTGATTTTCTCTATAGCAAATCATAGAGAAATTTTTTTTTCTGGTGATCATTCCTCGATGGCTTGATCGATTTTTCTGAAAATACTTCAAAAACATGTATGACCTAATACTGTAGTCAGATAGCCGTTACTCTTGATAACAGCTTGACATCTGCTAGGCATAGAATCGACTAACTTTGTCATGGGTTCAGACGGAATCTTAAACCATTCTACCTGAAGCATTTGAAATTTTTCATCCAAGTTCGATGCCTTTTTGTCTCTGCAGCGACAAAAGAGAACCTCCCAGAGTTGTTCGATGGGATTGAGATCAAGTACTCGAACTTCTTAGGAAGCCAGATAATGCCTAACAAGGTTGGACGTGTGCTTGGGGTCGTTGTCGTGTTGGAATAGGCAGCCTCTGGGCATGCAGTTTTTTCCGTGGGGATGCATGTGGTTCTGTAGAATATCTCTGTACATATTCTTATCCATAGAAGCAACAACACGCACAAGAGGATACAACCCACTGCTACTAAAGCAACCCCAAACCATCAGAGATCCCCCTCCATGCTTCATTGTGGACACTTGGTATTTTGTATTGAAACACTTGTTCTTGAGGCGTCGAATATACAGTATTCCATCTGTTCCAAAAAGCAGAAACTTAAATTCGTCACTCCAGACGATTTTCGCCCATTCGTTGGAGTTACAGTGCTGGTACTTCTTTGCAAAGGCAAGTTGGGCCTTCCTGTTCGCTGCTGTAACGAGAGGTTTCTTTGCAGGACGGTACGATTCAGGTCTGATTCTACTAGACACCATTTTATTGTGGAAACACTAACTTTAACCCGATTAGCCTCTTGTATTTCAGGGTTCAAATCCACTGCTGTAAATCTGGGCTGAGCTTTCGATAACCAACAAAGTAGCCTGTCTTCCTTTTCTGTGGTAATACGTGGTCTTTCTGATCCAGGCTTTCGTTGGAGGTCTCCTCTTGCTCTCTTTCATTGAATAATATTTCTTACTGTAATTTTTGGAACATTGAAAGCAGATGCAATGCTGTTGTAAGATTTTCCCTTCTCAGCGACTTTTGTAACTGCTTTCTGGACCTTCAAATCGAGATATACCCTTTGATTTGACATTTCCTATAAAAATTGAAGGAGTATTATGTTACAGTTATTTTTATGCACTTTCTGGTGACAATGGAAACTTACTTTTTTTTTGTTTTGTTTTTAGCGAAATTGAGCTGTGCCTTATTTTTTGAATGTCGCCAAACCAGCAATAGTGTCTGTTCAGTTTTTGTATGAGAATTATGTCCCAATTGATTGGGTCTTATGAAATGTTTCACGTTTCTACACCCTACTGTAAAATATTGGTTCAGTCCAATAATCGTTTCTAAATTTACATATAAAATTGTACTCGTGCCTTATTTTCTGAACGCTACTGTATATAACAACGAACCATCTTATCAAGGTTGGTCACTCTGACCTTTGCTTGGTAAAGTAATACGAACTGAGGATCGTCCTCCCAAACACACAAAAAAGAAAGTGTTTAAGGGTTCCACTTTAACACTACTGTGTTTAAGGGTTCCAGCAGGAGATCGAAACTGTGGCAAAAAGAAAAGAAACCCAATTAATAAAGCAACCGAGGCAGCTGCTAACAAACTAATATTAAACAAGCTAACTGTTAAATGAGAGAATAGGTGGCTCTTAATTCAATGAAAAATGCTAGGCGCGAGTGAAAATAATTAGGAGAGAAGGATGTGAACAGCTTACCTTGTTCTGCATAAATATAGCAGAGGTCCTCCTCCTGGAATGCTTGTGAGTCCCATGGCAATATCAGGTGCAGTGAACTCGGATTGTGGAGTCCTCTGGGCAGTACCTCCTTCCAAGATGCGGGTGCTGCAGCGTACGGGACTCCTCGTACCAAAACTAAGGCGTGAAACTGGCCGTAATGGACGTTGAACACTTGCAATGGATGCAGCGGTAAAAAAACAGTCACTGGCATTCCTTTGTGCAATACCTGTTTCGACGGCGTGGTATATCTCACAAGCAGAACTTCGGCGAAGTGGGCGAACACAGTAGAATCACTGATAGTTCGTATCGAAGGTCCTTGTTCACTTAACGAGGCCTGGGAAGCGGTGGCATAATCCGCAGTGGCGTAGTTCAATGGCGCAAATCTTGTTGAGCCCTCGTGGCTTTATTCTCTGTCTGAGAGCTGGAAAAAGCTTCAAAACGAGCACAGTTATCGTAGCAATTCAAAGGCATCGCGCTAAAAATTATTTTTTCATGTTCAGTCGCAGCCGACTTCGAAACAGCTCGCTCAGTGAAGGGAACGTTATAAGCAAGAGAGTTCTTTCTCTCGTTGCGAACTCTATTTTTCCTTTCTCGGCAGCGAGTTGCTTTGCGGGACTCGGAACACACTTCCACATTCGGTAAAAGCTTGCACTCCTCTCTCGATTCACTCTTCACTCTCAAAACACGCGCCTCCTTTTCAAAAGTGCTCGCGCTCCTTGCCTCGCTGCGGGGTTTACGACACTTTTTTTCTTAGTGCACGTGCGAGGCTTGATAATATGCACATGCTCGCCGCTACTGTCCCGCACTCTATGCATTCTGCATTTAGTTTTGTGCTTGCATCTCTCTAGCTCTTTGTCACGACCGATCGTGACATGCTCCCCCCCTTACATCGCGGATTTGCCAAAATTGTTGCCCTTTGCTTACATACCAGGCAAATACCGTGATTTAACTCTATTAGCCTTTATACTTGTAATCATAGATTTGTTACCTCTCAGGCAGTCCTGTCTTTGCGCTTGCAAATATTTAAGAGTATGGCCCTGCCTTGCCACAATTCTAGACCCGGCATACTCCTCCTACTCACATTTGAGTAAATATTCCATTTGCCAACTCTAATTCGCATGTTTTTTCTGCTCTCTACAGGAGCCCTAGACCAATAACTATTTCTACTGAAATCTTCTATAGACTCCTAGTATTTTTAACTTCCACAAGTCTAAACGAGTTTTGTCGGTTAATAAAAGGCCGTCTACCTTGCGCTTCACTGTTTTCTGTGTTGTTAATAAATCTGTGTTTACTTTGGACCCCGACTAGAATATCTTGTATGAGGAGAATTTTGATTCATCTCCCTATTCCTAAATTGCTTTTATCTCCTGTTGCCAATATGTCTTTGTACTCAATGGACCCTGATTGTCTATTTTGAAAATGATTTCTTCAGGATCTATCCAAGAACCCTGCTGATGTGACCTTTTATCTCTGGCCCTGCCTAGAATCATTATTCATAAATTCTTATTTATAACGGGAATGCTTACCCGTTTTGTCAAATTACTATTACCCTCCTTATAGAATATCAACACAAGGGGTGTAGCGGTTTTACCATTATGACTTCTTATATCGTCTCTTAATGACACTCTTTCTTTAACGGTGGCCTTATACTGTTTTTTTTCTAGGCTTTCTCCTATAACCGTGTATGCTACTTTGTCTACCTCTACTTTCTTTAACCCTCTGGTACTAACATGAATTTTACAAACAACATTACTAACATCGGTCTCTCAGACCGAAATATTTACATAGTATTTATTGTTACATTTATTTATATTTTTGCACATATTAATATCAATTGAAAGATTATATGTTGTTGCAAAACTGGCTGTGAAACATTAAAAAAATGAATCAATATCGCGGAATATTTAGAAATTCTAAATTATCTACAAATAATGAAACTACATTATTACAAATGTGTTAGATATAAGTAGTTAGTTAATAAAATAAAATAAGAAATGAGTATTTCAGTCTATAAGTGTAATTTGTAGCAACAGAGCAAATATAATCGCTTTGTTTTAAAAGTCACATTGTTTATGAATAACTATAGCGTATAATAATAAAACAAATTAAAAATTAACAAAAAATAAAGAAATATAAGAATTTTCAAGACTATAAATATCAAGAAACTATCTTCTACAAAAATTTAAAAAAAACTACAACACAAATTTATTTATTGCGACAGAATTTATTCATGAAAATAATGAAAGGCACAATATTAGAATTTCTTATATTCATTAGAAGAACTTCACTTATTGACTTTAAATTTTCTAAGAAAATAATTTTTCTGTATCTTTTCTATGTGTGTGCTCTGTTTTTTTAAATTATTTTTAATCACAATTAAAAAAGGAAACAAATAAAAAATAAAAATATCATTTTGAAATAATTACACCATTACTAACATTACTAACATTTCACTAGCGCATTTACATAAAAAGTGTTGCTTAAGCATATATCATAGGACTATCTGAAAAGGGAAGTTACACAAGAAATCAACCATTTATTTACACGCGTTTGAGCTGTAGCGCCTAAAATTTTATGGGTCCATCCCTGAGACCGCATGTTAGTACTGGAGGGTTAGCCACACACATGGGAAATATGCTTGGCGATTCCAGCATTCTCGTTTGACTGGCCTTCTGTAGACATGGAATTAATTACTTGCTCTTTTTTTATATATGATTTCTGTAATAAGTCCATGGCTTCCCTTAAGACTGTATTATTAACACCTGGAGGGGATGTTTGCCATCTTGAGTTTTTAATTAACTTAATCGATGTCGAAGCTAGCAAACTCCTATTTATAACCAACTCATTCATAAGTGAATAATAATAATTATTAACTGGAGATACGACTCCAAGCGAATCCGGGTCGCAGAATTTTTCCTTCCATTTTTCAATTGAAAAATCGTTAACTCATTAGAATAAAAGAGAGGAAACCACTAATCCACGTAAGGTTTTTAATCAGACGATGGCTGCCGAAATGTGCATCCATCGTCTGATTAAAAACCTTATGTGGATTAGTGGTTTCCTCTCTTTTATTCTAACGTCTGTCCACAGTATCTGGCTCCATTTATTTAGTATTAACTCATTCATGGTTGGCTCATTATTTCCCCTTTTGAATGAAGCCTGATTCTCTCCTTTGGCATTAACGCCATGACTGGCATCCAACTCTTCTTCCGCTTGAGGCACGTTCAGTGCTGTGGAACAATTATCTGACTCTGAATCTACTGTAATGCCATTACTTCCTTTCTGATATCCTTCACTGATATTAGTATCGTTAACACCATCGGTTCTATACTAGCCCTTGTTTGCATTACTCCATCCAACGGGCTATCTTCTCCATATAAAGCGTTGACTGCCTCCCCGTTAATGGAAGAAAGTGGAAGCGCAATCGACTTCTGTTGTGCTTCCTCCCATACTACCTTTTCATGCCCCACAGACTTTTGTCGTCTCACGTTTGGAGGACAAAAGGGTTCGACTTTATAGGATGAAGGCGAACTTCCCGCTGAAAGAATGTCTAAATTATCTTCCTCGCGAGGCACATTCTTTACTTTTGCTTTTCTCTGCTTATGCTTCTTTTTCTTTCTCTTAGAAGACTTTGGAGACGAGGGGGCTGCCTTAATAAATGTTAAGTTTTCTTCTCTATTCTCTATACTAATACCAGCAATTACGCTATTTACCCCAGTGCTATCCTCGCTTGAGCCCCCTTATCAGAATCCTCTTTGGACATCTATTGTAAATAGTGACTCGTTTCTTTAAACACCTCCTCTATGAAGTACGGTTCTTGCACGCCACTTATTTTATCTTTAGTAAAGCCGCAAGATTTATAATACTTTTGTATGTCCGCTGCTAATGTTTTGTTGACCTCGCAATGCGACGCCGCCGCCCCTATTTTAGTTGGGCCCATTTTTTGACGAGCTTATTGTTCAGTTACCTTCAGAGGTTCACTCGCTTTACTCTCTGCCGCGCGTTCTAGCTCTCTTTTGGCTATTCGCATGGTATTCTCTAATTTTGTGGGTGCTTATTCCAAAAGAGTTTTGCCAATATTTCAGGGAAAGGCCCTTATATAACAGTCTATCTTGTTGGGCTCAGGATAATCTGCTAGCTCTGCCGCTAATTTATTAAAACATTGGTTAAACCTTTGGATATCCTGTCTTTTATAAAATGGTCTTTTCCAGCATTTCTGTAATAAAATTCTCAGTGCTCTTTCGTTTCCCCATTCTCGGTCTGAGTTAACTAAATAATACCCCAATGAACCGGGTTATTTACCAGTAGTGGAACTATTTCAATAAACAAGTAATGGCAAAACTACTCTATTTCTCTATAACCACAAACAAACGGAAACTAACTCCAAAACCACAGGAAACATTATATACAAGGTGATTATAATTAAAGTCCCTTTGTAAAAATGCTATAAAAAAACAACCATGAGTCCGAATGACTTCAAATTTGGACTGAGCATTCTTGAAGAAGGGGCATTTGATATGGATAAGAAAAAAAATAGTTCCAAAATTTATCACTAGATGGCGCTAATACTGTACTGTATAATAAAAAAAAAATCATGTTTAACTTGTTTTAGTGTCAATTGCATTCCTTGACCAACTTTGATGTAAAAACATCATGCCATAAACAACTCATGCCAAAGCCGTCGTATTTCAATTCAAAATGTCACTTCTAGCTGAATCCGCTTCCGTTATGCCGCTTACAGCGCCATCTAGTAATAAATTTTGGAACTATTTTTTTCTTATCCCATATCAAATGCCCCTTCTTCAAGAATGCTCAGTCCAAATTTGAAGTCATTCGGACTCATGGTTGTTTTTTTATAGCATTTTTACAAAGGGACTTTAATTATAATCACCTTGTACATTAAATTTAGGTCAATTAAACCACACTTAATTTTTAAGTCTAAATCTCCTGGTCAATCAAAACCTGGTTTCAAATAGTGCACGTCTATATCATTAACAACAGCCAGCACTGATTAATACAATTGGGTGGAAGGGGGGGGGGGGGGGGAAAAAACAAAAAAAAAAAAAAAATTTTTTTTTTTGTGCCCCCCCCCCCCCCTTGGCCAAGAAAATAAAATTCTTCGCGCTAAAAC
>JAHWFO010040816.1:424552-462268 GCA_023313115.1 Rhysida immarginata
GGCAAATAAGCTAAATGATCATAGTCATTAAATACGCTATGATACCACAACGAGTATATAAGCCTGTGTCACGGAAAATTTTGGCAGTGGAAGCGTTAAAGAGGAGATAAATAGTAACTCGGGCTTATACACTCTTAGGATAAATACTTATTGCAAACTAGCAAGTAAGTAAGTTACAAATCTAATTTCAGACACGAAGCTAGGGGAAATGTATAAGTTTTATACATTAAAAAATATATTGTGCCCCTGCTGAAGGCCATGCTTCCCAAGTCCACTGGGCTCTGACTCTAGTTTCGAATTCACGAAGTGTTTTAACTTTAGTCTTCCTAGGCAGTTGTTATTTTCCAAGCCGGTGGGTAAGAGACCAAGGGGTCGGCCTATAACCAGGTGGCTAGACTACATGGAGAATCTGGGTTCGAGTCGCTTGGATATTACCAGGGAGGACATGCGCCTGATGGCGGAAGATCGCGATCGCTGGAGATCCTCCATAGGGCTGCTGCCCCCGCGACCCTAACGGATAAGCGGGTTTGAAAAGTAAGTAAGTAAGTAAGTTTTAACTTTAACAACTAAACGGGTGAACCCAATCGAGTCAGCCAGCAGCGACTTTCTCCAGTCCGTCTGATAAAGCTGGCCCTTGGTTTCGGGAATATCTACGGGACTGTCAGCGGAGACCTGAATATCCGATACCAAGATAATTGAGGTGTACAATTAATTTAAGGTAAGAAATTACTATATAACGACGAACTGTCTCGCCAATGTTGGTCACTCCGACCTTTGCTTGGTAAAGCAGTACGAACTGAGGATCGTCCTCCCAAGATACAAAAAGGAGAGCGAGTACGCTATCACTGTTAAGGGTTCCAGCAGGAGATCGAAGCTGTGACAAAAAGAAAAGGAACCCAATTAATAAAGCGACCGAGGCAGCTGCTAAAAAACTAACATTAAACTAGCTAACTGATAAATGAGAGAGCAGGAGGCTCGTAATTCAATGATAAATGCTAGGCGCGAGTGAAAATGATTAAGAGAGAAGGATGTGAACGAGCTTACCTTGTTCTGCATAAATATAGCAGAAGTCCTCCTCCTGGAACACTTGTAAGCCCCAAGGCAATATCAGGTGCAGTGGGCTCGGATTATCCGATTTTTTTTTATATTTGCAGCAAAATATGGTGGGACGTAAAATTATTCTGAATGTACGAATAATTCCCGTAATAAGACAAATTAACTAGATTATAAAAATTTTTATTCAGTAAATTAAGCATTTTATAAAAGACAAGGAAAGAACTTCAGTAAATTTTCGGATCAATCTATAAAAATGATCTAAAAATTATTAAAAAACTTGCAGAGGACCCGGCGTTGCCCGAGATAATTACACTTGGAGGTAAACAGAACTTTCTCAAGAAGTTAAATTATAACTCCAAATTGGTTAAATAAAAACCCAATCAATACAACACAGAGCAAAGGGGCTATCCATTCTAAGAAAAATCCAAAAAACTGGAATTTTAGGTGATATACGAGGACATTAGTTACCTCAAGTTGACTTGCCTCAGATTAAAATGATATCCATCTTCACCAGCCGGGTACATCACTGCATAATTTAGACCCAAGTTTTTCTTGCCCCTGACGTAGTAGCTCTTATAGCCATTGTTAACATGTTGTCAGTGCTAGTATAGATTTTTCTGTTTTAGCTGCAGAGTTTCTCTGACCAATACTCTGAACGGCCTCGGTGACTCAGTGGTTGCGTGATCACGTCTGATCCCGAGTACGCGGGTACGATCCTAGTCAAGGATGACGAGGACTTTTCAGGGAGAAATCCTGAGATCACCCACTTCCTTCGGAAGGGCTGTAAACCCGTTGGTCCCGTGTAGTCGTTTGCCAGCTGCACGTTAAAGAACCCCTGCGAGGCAAAATTTGCAGCCCCCATAATGCCGTCCTGAAATGATGATACCAAACAAAACAAACCAAACCAAACCTGACCAATACTCGTTCTTTCTATTTCCTCTCCAGGCACATAAATTTTTGACAGTCGTCTGGATGTTTGATAGAGAGCTCAAGGCAGACACAAGTCACTCTTTTTTCTCCGAAATAGATGCTGCTTTATACAGTATATGTCCTGTCACTGCATCGTTATTTTATTCTCATTATTAATAATTTTCGGAAACAAAGTTCAAACATCGCATTATCAGCATCTCAGTTTCCAAAAATTTCACATTCACAAAGAATATATTCATAAAGTATTTTTATGAAACGTTTAGATCTGCTGTGCTACCTAACAAGCTAAGTGACAAACCCGGCGTGGCACTGACTCTTTCTTTTTTTGATTAAATTTGGAAATATCTTAAAAACAATTTCCCATGAAAACACTTAGAATTAATACAGTAAATATTCTTAATGAAAATTCAAAAAAAAATTTTTAAAGACTCACTATGGATGGACCTCTCCAAGTATGCCACTGCTAGTCTAAATAATTTCTTACTAACGTAATCTTACTTTAGATGTATACTTCATGTACTTGCAATTCCCATTCAAGTTTTTCTTGACTTGACATACAAGATCTTATACCCTCTTGCGCTGTTCGAAACTCCCGTTGCTCAGATGTTTCTAATGCCTGTAGAGCCTTTTCTGTATTAGTTGCAAAGTTTCTCTGACCAATACTCGTTCTTTCTCTTTCCGTTATGCTCATTATCAATAATTCTTGGAAACGAACGTTCAGACAGTGCAATATCATCATCTCAGGTTCCAAAATATACACATTCTCACAGAATATAGTAAAAATGCATTATTATGAAATGCTTGGTTCTCCTGTTCTACCAAAGAAGCAAGGAGATAGCCCTGGCGTTTTATTTTGATAGAATTTTGCAATATCTTAAAAACCACACACATGAAAACGCTTAGAATTAAAAAAGTAAAAATTTTTAATGAAAATTCAAAATAAATTTTTAAAGGCTCACAACGGGTGGACCTCTCCGAGGATGCCACTGCTAGTCTAAATAATTTCTTACTCACGTAATCTAACTTCAGATGTACACTTGATGTTATAGCAACACCACTCTTCTCTCGATGTCTTGATGCAAAACATGGCCATTCATCACTTTATGTAGTCTAGCGGTCTCCGATTCTTCCTCAGTCGTCTTTCCACTCTGTCTCAATAGTCTGCTAACTCTCCATTATCTTCAGTTATGGATGATTTTAAAAGATTTTCAAGAAAGTGTTAAGTACTAAGAACTTTCTTTTCTAAGAAAAGCCTGAATAACAGGAATTCCATGCATTGTTACAAATTGCAACTTATATATATTGCAGAAACTTTGCCTTGCATTATTAGTCATGACCTATATATTGTTTATCCTTGCAGAGTGTTGGTCCATTGCATGTTGACACCATTGTTGATACCTATTGTTGCACAAACTTTTCCTTGCATTGTTGTTCATGTGATATATATTTTTGGTCCATGCAGAGTTTTTGTGAATTGCGTGTTGATACCATTGTTGATAGGTATTGTTGCACAAACTTTGCCTTGCATTGTTGGTCATGAGTTATTTCTCATTGAAATGGCTTGACATAACCATGAATATCGATTTTTTATCAATAATTTTTATTTTGTCGAAATCTGAGGTGACATGACCTTCCTCATGGTTTGAAGGTCAAGTATGCAAAATTTCATCAAGATTGGAATAAAACTGTAGATTTGTATAAGAAACAAACAAACAAACCCTCTTTATATATATAGATTGCTGGAAACGAACGTTCAATCTTCGCATTATCAACATCTCAGTATCCAAAATATACACATTCTCACAGAATGTAGTCTGAGATTATATTTTGATCTTCGGTCGGGTGTATGTGACATTCCATGTCAGTTTGTTGCGTACGGTTCAGCGGAGGACAAAATTTTGTTTTATGTCTAAAAATCGATTATTTGTGTGAAGTAAAAAATTTATTGAATTTCGTGTTATTTCTTATTTACTGCTTGTCTTGTGCTAGTGGGGATTTTTAATTTATTTTTTTTAAGAAACCTAGTTATTGCGAGTTTTTATTTACATTATGTATTAAAGTAATTGTTTCATTATATGTGTGGAGCATTCGCTGGATTAGCATTGTCATCTTGAAGAGCTTTCCTCTTTTTAGAAGATAACATCATGTTTTCCTTTGAGTATACAGGGTGTTTCAAAATTATGTACAATAAATTTAGTGACATATTCTTCAGGTCAAAAGAAGACGAAAATATTCTATAGCACTTTGTCTGGAGACGATTTGTTTGCGAGTAATCCAATATCATGCAGTAGGGAAGCACGGTTGTCAGAAAGGATTGCGACATGTACGGGCTCCAATACTTCGAGCAGTCGGCGTCGTCTGCTCGGAAGTAATGTTAGAGTTCGTAAGGTGCCATCTCTCGAGACGATCGAGCGTTTTCCCAACGAGGCTCCTGGCAGGAGCGCGCTAATAAGAAGGGAGAAACGGAAACGGCGTCGTCGGCGCAAGCGGAAGCGCGAGGAGAAGCTCGTGGCGCAAGGGAGAAAATGTGAGGAGAGAGAGACGGGCTTTGAAACAGTAAGGTCGCCAGAAAAGAGGCTCCTAAGTTTTTGGACAGCCGACAGGCTTTCCGTGTCGGAAATTTGCCAACGTGGCATAGATGCTCGTATGGAACAAGGAGCGGCCAGCAAAAACGACAGCGACGAGACTTGGTCTAGTGCACTCATATTTAATCTTTGGAATGATTTGTTTCTCTCTGAAGGAGTAGGACAGTTTTCCACGAAGGAGAAAAACTCCGACAACAGCGAGAGGGACGCCGTGCGAGTTGCTACGTGCTCCGTTCTCGCCTGTGCTGAAAGCGAAACTTCGAGTGGGCGTTCTGCTCCGCCGCCATCGTGCTCGCCTTGTGATATCGACCTTGTGCTGGAGAGCCGTCTGTGGTCTATCGTCCCGACGAGCCGTCTAGTTCTTCTGCTGGATTTCGACGTAGCGACCTGTCTCAAGGTGGTCCCCTGCTCCGAGCTGAATTTCTTCTCTCCAGAGGATAGACTGTTATTAATCATCCCCTGGATCACTTCAGGCCTTTTGCGGGAGAACCTCGGCACCTTCGCCCGTTACGATAGTTTTCCCGTGGAAGTCGCTCAGGGAGGCAAACGCTAGGCGTGTCCGCTCTCCTGGTTATGCGGTACGCATATCGTGGACAAAACTAAACGAGGGTCTCTAGTTTGGTCAGCTCGAAGACTGCGGCCAAGTTTTACCCCTTTTGTAACTTTTGCACCAAAATTCTTGGTTTATGTAAATTTTCTTATTAAGCTAACTCATGTTTCTGTAAGTTCGTCATAAAGCGAACTAATTTGTCCTTAAGTTAGACTTCGGTCTTGTTGTCGTTTTTTAAATTAAAGCGCAATTTTGTTGATTAAGAAAGGCTGTCTTGTTACAGCTTTGACTACGGGAGTTTCCATTTATATGGTTCCCTCCCATCGACTCTCCTCGTGTTAGCGGAGGTCTTTAGAATGTAAACTTTTGTTTGATTAAATGCTTTGTTCTTGTCATTTAAATAAAGTTAAGGTTCTGTTTATCTAAGTGTATGCTCTGTGTCTTGTTATCATACATATCTTCCATTGCGTAATCTTTGCTGTACGTGACAACGGTAGTTAGCGGACGATATTTTAGCAATTCCAGCGTTTCGACCCAACACTAGGTTGAGGGGTTTGTTCCATTTAAACCTACTTTAGGGTTGTTCCATTAGTTGTGTACGGTTGTTTCCATTACTGTAGTTTCACTACTGTACATCCACTAGGAATATCAATTTCAGAACGTTTGCGTGCCTTGACATACGCATTACGATTTACGTAAAAAAAAGTCATGTACACGTATTCCAGTGCAGAAAACACTGACATGCACCTAATGTATGGTCTTGCGTAAGGAAATGCTGTGGAAGCAAGAAGACTCTACCAAGAACGCTTCCCGAATAGACGTTTGCCAAATAAACGAACATTTGTATCTGTCGACAGACATTTGAGGGAGCGTGGTTCCTTTGGCCGTCAAACAGGACAAGGGCGGCCTGTAGCACATTCTCCGGATGAGGAGGATATGATAATTGACATCATACATGATGAATCACAGACAAGCACCCGTCGTATTTCTTCCATGGTACACATTCCGCACTCATCTGTTTGGCGCATACTTCACCGTCAGCTTTTGCATCCATACCACCTGCAACTGGTTCAGGCACTGAACCGAACGGACTATCCACACCGACAACGATTTTGCCAATGGATACAACGTCGTCATGCTGCAGACCCTAGTTGTCTCAGCCAGGTACTTTTCACGGACGAAGCAACCTTCACCCGGACAGGAATCGTAAATTCTCACAACCAGCACCATTGGGCAGATGCTAACCCGCATGTTACCAGAGCTCGAGCGCATTTAGAGCGTTTCTCCGTGAATATTTGGTGTGGAATTGTCGGAAATAACTTAATTGGCCCTTATGTGTTGCCGCCGCGATTGACTGGGCCAACGTATCTTTTGTTTCTGCAGAATGCATTGCCAGAATTACTGGAAGATGTTCCTCTTTTGATAAGATCTAACATGTGGTTCATGCATGATGGCGCTCCAGCACATTTCAGCCATGTTGTGCGAGCACACCTTAATGCTGCATACACGAATCGGTGGATAGGTCGAGGTGGACCGGTAGCCTGGCCTGCAAGATCACCCGACCTTAATTTCTTGGACTTTTTTTCTGTGGGGTCATGTGAAAACGATCGTCTACAGCACAGAAGTTCCTAACATTATGGATCTGCGACAACGAATTGAAAATGCATGCCAAACCGTTTGTAAGGCTGGAGACGAACTCTTCCATGACATCAGACGGTCGCTCATGCAACGAGCCGAAGCGTGCGTGCGAGCTGGTGGCGGGCACATTGAACAATTCCTGTAATTTGGAGCCACGGGTTTAGTTGGCTGTATCGCGTAAATAAATCGTTTCCAGACAAAGTGCTATAGAACATTTTCGTCTTCTTTTGACCTGAGTGATATGCCACTAAATTTATTGTACATAATTTTGAAACACCCTGTATTGTTATTGTATTTTGTGTTCTGTTCTCCTGAGGTAGCGTTCATACAAGGAGGTCGTTGTTCTGATGCAGATGGAAAAATGTATCGAAATCTAACGCTGTAGCGATAATGAAGTTTTTGGAACGTGTCAAAGAAGATAGGCATAACGTTTTGTTAGCACCTGGGAATTTTCATGTGGCGATATGACTCTGTTGAGAAAGCATTCACGCATTTTCTAGTTTTTTTAGAACACATTGAGCTGATTACTTTATGTATGCTGATGTCGTCCATTAAGCCTGGGTTCCATGACGGACAGCGTTGTGACGCTACGGCGTGTTAATTCTGGCTGCGACTTTGTCGCCCGACTCGGAGGTGAGCTGCGGAAGAGCACGAGTGGACGGTATTTTTGCTGAGCAATTTAGATGTCGTCAGTGGTGAATTGTGTTTTTGTTTTGGGGTATCCAGATGCACAAAGGGAGTGACAATGACTGAAGTCGGATCTGAATCCTTTTAAAAGCCTGCGAACAGTTACAGTAAACTTTTTCCGTGCGTCTCGCGTTAACGTAAGATCAATTTGTCGTGATGTGAGGGACTCGTAATTTAATGTACATTTGTACTCACTGTTATTTATTGCTAATATAACTGATGAATGTTTTGAGTAGTAGGTTTTGAGTAATGTTAATGTTTAACGAATGCTTTGCTTCCCTATTAAGAAGTATTTTGTTCCACTGAGGAGCACTCCTGCGCTGTGTCTAGCTGCTTAAGCTCCACCAAGTATTGAAAGTTGAGAACTAATGGCTAGTTACATGGGCGTACTCACTACGACTACTGCTTACGTCTCCCACACATTTCATAGTGTCGCATCCCCACACATTATTGGGGGTTTCAGTGGTTCCCTCTTGGGTATTGTATTAAAGGACGCTGGAGGTGCATTTTCCAATAGGCTTCTGAGAGCGGCACTCTTCGGCCGGCGAACTTGTGAATTTAAAACTTTTTTGGCGATGCATGCTCACAGCGGGATCAGGCTGTAAACCCCAGCATTGTGAGTCTGACTAGTGGTCGATGACCGCGATTGTTGTGGTCCCTCTTTATAGGGTAAATTCTCCGATATTCCCAGTTAAAATATTACTTGTTGTGGGGAGATCTTTAAATAATTTGCTTATTGAGGGGCCCCTCACGTGAGAAGTCAGCGCTGGTGCCTTGTATTTTTATTGAGTTTACATTTAATGCTTTTTGACCTGTATGTGTATGTTGTCTCTATTGGGGTATTATAAGGTCTAGTTTAAGATTGAGTTTGTTTTATTTTGCATAATTATAAACTCTTGAAGCATTCCCGAATCATGACTAGCCCACCCCCGCGTGTTCTGACACTTTTGTTGTGATCAGGTGGTACATATAGAAATATAAACGGGGAGGGGGGGTAGTCACATTTGGCGTCCCCGGATGGACATGTAAGAGAGGGGGATGGTCACTTTTAGTGTCCCAGGGCGGGAGTGCTAATCTGTAGTTCCAGATTGTTAAGAGTGTTTTTTATTTGCTATTCTGGAAGGATTTAGTGTTGAGCAGTGATTGTTCCTTGTTTTGTGTTTGGCAGTGATAATAATGATGCCTGGGGTTGGTTAAGAGACTGATTCAGTGGGCACTGGGATCGTTGTGTGTGGGAATAAGGGGGTTTAAGGATGTGTAGAAGATGGGGGTCGCGAGTGGTACACTCCGGGGTAGTGGAAATTTGCAAGCTCATTGAGGGTTTGCAAATTGAGGAGATTGACCGAGAACAGAAAGAGGTAATTCAGAGCTTGGTGTACGAGTATGCTAAGCTATTTTCTAATGGTGTGTTGAGTGTTCGTGGAGTGTCGGATTTTGAAGTTGCATACGATGTTGATAAAACTAGGCCAGTTTTTCCAGCAATACTGAATTCCACATGTTTACAAGGACACCTACAGGCTTAAGCTTGATGAACTGGAAAGGGCTGGGATAATAGAACCAAGTATCAGCCCGTGGAACTCTCAGGTGCACATTGTACCAAAAAGAAACGGGGAAGTTTGGATCACGTTAGATCTGCGCGTGGTTAATGCTAATACCTGCGCCTCGATTTCCCTGCCCCGATTATTAGAGACATTCTTGAAGAGCTTAGGGGGCATAGATTCTTTTCAGTGCTCGACCTCAACAATGAGTACTTGTAAATACCATTGGTCGAGTCACTGAAGGAATACTATACCTTCCAGACACCCTGTGGCAAGTACCAACTTACCACATTGCCCCGAGGTGGGAAAAATTTATCCCACCTTTTTCAACAATATGTGGTGTCGGCTCTTTGGGATAAAATTGGGGGAAATATACACACGTTCCTGAACGACATATTGATTTCCACAGAGTCGTTCCAGGAACCTGTAGAAATACTGTGTTGGGTACTGGAGAGATTCCAAGGATGGGGGCTTGTCATTAAACCGGCCAAAGGCCAGTTCTGTGCCCCGAGCGTTTGGTACATTGGACATGTAATTATGTCCGAGGGGTTGTAACCTGACCCAAATCATGTCGCGGCCATTGTGGGGCTGAAGGAACCACATAATGTGACTGAGGTCCACGGGGTCGTTAGGGCCGTTAATTTTTATTGACCATTCGTTCCTGGTTTGTCGGACCTGCTGGTGACGAAAAAAGGGGTGCCGTTCGTTTGGGGTTCCTTGTAGGCTTGAGAAAGTAAAGGAGATATTAAGTGGGAACCCCCTGTTGGTGGCCCCCGACTATTCGAAGCCTTTGTGTTAGCAACAGATGCATCCGGAAATGCCATTGGGGGCGTATGGCAGCAGTGGGTAGATGGATCGCTTTGCCCTGTTGCCTACTTCATTAAAAAATTGCCTACTTCAGTAATTGAGAAGGAAGCCCTTGCGACACTCCGGGCAGCAGGTCATTTTCATCCTATTATTTTAGGGTATCCGACAGTAGTATTGACTGACCACAAGCCATTGACTTTCATACAGCAGATGAGGGACGCAAATCAGAGAATTCTGAAATGGGCCCTCGAGCTAGAAGAGTTTAACTTTACATTTTAATATCTGTCGGGTAAAATCTGCTGTCCCGGCAGTGCAATTCTGTATCGGTAGATCTGGGATCGCCGGAGTTGCATGACCAGATGAAAGCAGCTCAGGAGAAAGATGCGTGGCTACTACATATTATTGAAACATTGAAGGGCCAGACAGAGGTACAGATGGGCTTTGGATTATTTACAAGGGTAAGGGTGTTGGTAACATGGCGTACCATCAAACACCGTTAGTCACAAGTGAGAGTATGTGTACCTCAATGCTTGCGAGAAAAGGTGTTGGAGAAGGCACACGATGGCGTTTTGGGTGGTCACAAAGGGGTGAGTGCCACTGTAAATAAGCTTAAAAAATGTACTTTTGGCCGGGGCTGAAGATTGATGTAATTCAAAAGATCTGGAGATGTGTGATTTGCCAGCGCTCTAAACGGTGGGGTGTATAAGGCGCCGTGGCAGGAGGGGTAACCGCTGAGTACCCCTTCCAAAAGGTTGTAATTAACGTGGTGGACCCAGTGCAGAAGTCGTGCAGGGGAAACCTGTATATTCTGGTGACGACAGATGTCTTCACCAGATATGCCGAGGGTGAGGCACTCCCTGAGCAGACCGCTAGAACGGTGGTGAACACATTCGACCGAAATGTTGCATGTCGATATGGAGTGCCCCAGCAGGTTATCAGCAACCTGGGGGCCAACTTTACATCCGAGTTGTTCGATGCGCTGTGTGAGGACCTTTATATCACTCATAAACTTACCACAGCATATCGTCCAACGTCAAATGGAATCGCAGTGCGTTGTAACAAAATGCTCTGTGAAACCATCACGACGTTGTGTAACGATCAACCGGAGCAATGGGACGACATGCTGGGACGCATTATATGCATTGCGTACTAGCCAGCATGAGTCCCTCGGCGAGACCCTGGCGTTTCTCCTGTACAGGTTCGACACTGAGGACTAGGGGCGGACAGAGTCCTGAGGAGAGGGAAATCATTTTACAGTATTGTTCTGTGTTAATGACCAATTTGCCCCGCATTAGACAGTTGGTTCGACAGCATGACCATGCAAAGCGGAAGACAAAATTGGCTGCTAGTAATAAAAAGTGGGCAATGCGAGAGTTCATGGTAGGTGAATTAGTGTGGTTGCTATGTCAAGGGGGAAAAAAGTGGAAATTTTCCTTCGAGTATATGGGACCATTTCGGATTCTGAAGAAGCTTTCCGCGGTGACCTACAGAATAAAGGGGAAACAGCATCATGATGCGGTAGCCATACATGTAGACAGGCTGAAGCGGTGCTTCGGGAGCCTAGGCATAGGCATGTGCAAACAAAAAGGAAAAGGGATGAGATGCCGCAAACGCAGGAGCGTGGGGGCGAGTCGTCTAAAGAAAGCAGCTCAGAGGAAACGGTTCACTGCCAGCATCCTATTGTGACATGTAGGATGGAGGAGCAGCCGGGAATTGAGATTGCACCGGAGATAGGTGGTATGGTAGAGGATATTGTGGCGGAGGAGCGGACGCAGAAAGTACCTAGCCCTCCTGAGCAGCGTTATTTGATCCGGAGCAGAGCTCGCCCGGACTATGCAGTGCTCAGTGTTGTGGGTAAACCCAGGGGAGGTCATGGCAGGAATAAATGAAAGTGTGGAAGCAGTTATTACTGTGTTTGTGTCTTGTGCTGTTTTGTTTAGTCATTTCTTTAGAGTTGCTTTTATTGTCCTTTATGGCTTGCTATGTAAGGTCCTAATATAATCTACTATGAGATTATATTTTGTCTTTACATTGGGCATATGTGACATTCCATGTCAGTTTGTCGCGTATGGCTTGGCAGAGAACAAAATTATTTTTTTTATTTTATGTCCAAAATCGTTTATTTGTGTGAAGTAAAAAGTTTATTGCTTGAATTTCGTGTTATCTCTTATTTACTGTTTGTCTTGTGCTAACAAGGATTTTTAATTTATTTTTTTAAGAAACTTAGTTACTGCGAGTTTTTATTTACATTATGTATTAAAGTAATTGTTTAATTTTAAGTATGGAACATTCGCTGTTGCGAAGCATTGTCCTTCGGAATAGTGGTCATGTTCGCTGGATTGGCATTGTCATCTTGAAGAGGTTTCCTCTTTTTAGAAGACAACGTCATGTTTTCCTTTGAGTATATTGTTGTTGTATTTTGTGTTCTGTTCTTCTGAGGTAGCTTTCATACAAGGAGGTCATTGTTCTGATGCAGACGGAAATATGTATCGAAACCTAACGCTGTTGCGATAATGAAGTTTTTGGAATGTCAAAGAAGATAGCCATAACGTTTTGTCCTCTGCCAAATGTGGCGATATGACTCTGTTGAGAAAGCATCCTCGAATTTTCTAGTTTATTAAGAACGCATTGAGATGCTTACTTTATGTAAGCTGATGTCCCCTTTAAGGCTGAGTTCCATGACGTACAGCGTTGTGACTCTACGGCATGTTAATTCTGGCTGCGACTGTGTCGCCCGACTCGGAGGTGAGCTGCGGAAGACACACAAGTGAACGGTTTTTTTGCTGAGCAATTTAGATGTCGTCAGTGGTGAATTGTTTTTTTGTTTTGGGGTATCCAGACGCATAAAGGGAGCGGCTGAAGTCGGATCTGAATCCTTTTAAAATCCTGCGAACAGTTAGAGTAAACTTTTTTCGTGCGTCGCGCGTTAACAAACGATCGCACTGGTGTCGTGTTGCGAGGGACTCGTAATTTAATGTACATTTGTACTCACTGTTATTTATCACCAGTATAACTGTTCAATGGTTATACATAACAGCTGTAGTAGCTTTAGAGTAATTTTAAAATTTAACGAATGCTTTGCTTTCCTATAAAGAGGTGTTTTGTTCCACTGATGAGCTGTCCCGCTGCTCAAGCCCCACCAAGTGGTGAGAGTTGGGAACTAATGCCTAGTCACATGGGCGTACTCGCTACGACTAGTGCTTATGTCTCCCACACATTTGATAATATCGCGGTTCGGAGTTATGTCATTATTAGGGGTTTCAGTGGTTCCCCCTCTTGGGTAATGTATTAAAGAAACCACACGACGCCAGAGGTGCGTTTTTCTTTAGGCTTCTGAGAGCGGCATTCTTCAGCCGGAGAACTTGTGATTTTAAAACTTTCTTGGCAATGCATGCTCACAGTGGGGTCAGCCTGTAAAACCAAGCATTTTGAGTTGGCCTAGTGATCGATGACCGTGATTGTTCTGGTCCCTCTTTATAGGGTAAATTCTCTGGTATTCCCAATTAAAATATTACTTGTTTCGGCGTGTTAGGATAAAGTGGGGGATTATGTGGGGAGGTCTTTAAATAATTTGCTTATTGAGGGGCCCTCACGTGAGAAGCCAGCGCTAGTACCTTGTATTTTTATTGAGTTTACATTTAATAATATTTTACCTGTATATGTATGTGTATGCTACTGGGTTATTAAAAGGTATGGTTTAAGATTGGGTTTGTTTTATTTTGCATAATTATATACACTTGAAGCACTCCCGAATCATGACAACCCCTGCGTGTTTTGACACTTTTGTTGTCATCAGGAGGTACTTACACATATATAAAATGTAGTCATATTTGGCATCCCCGGATGGGCGCGTAAGCGGGGAGTTTGGTCACAAAACAAACAAACCCACAAACCACAAACATATATGCTTTTTTATCTATATATAGACTAGCAGATGTACGTGGCGTTGCCCGGGATAATTACACTTGTAGGTAAACAGAACAATCTCAAAAAATTAAATTATAACTTCCAATTTGTTAAATAAAACCTCAATCAATACAATACAGGTTTGGTTTGGTATGTTTGGTATTAACGTCCTTTTCAACTGCCATGGTCATTTCAGGACGGCGTTATAGGGGACGCAAATTTTGCCTCGCAAGGGTGCTTTAGCGTGCACCGGCAAACGACTACACGGGACCAACGGCTTTACTTCCCTTCCGAAGGAAGTGCGTGATCTCAGGATTTTCCCCCTGAAAAAATCCTCGTCCTCCTCGGCCGGGATCGAACCCGCGTCCTCGGGCATCAGACGCGATCACGCTACTCCTGAGCCACCGAGGCCGATCAATACAACACAGAACAAAGAGACTATCCACTCTATGAAAAATACGAAAAACAGGCTTTCCCCTCACAAGATATTTTAGATTCAATTTTTTCTTGCCCTTGACGTAAAAGCTCTTATACCCGCTTGCTCTATTCGAAACTCCCGGTGTTCAGATGTTTCAAATGCCCATATAGCGTTTTCTGTTTTAGTTGCAGAGTTTGTCTGGCCAATACTCGTTCTTTCTGTTTCCAATCCATACACATAAATTTTTGTCAGTCATCTGGACGTTTGATAGGGAGCTCAAGGGAGACACGAGTCACTACTTTGCCTTATCAATAGATGCTGCCTTATTAATGTTCTGTCACTGCATCTTCACTTAGGCTCATTATCAGAAATTCTTGGAAACCAATGTTCAGTCAGCGCATTAACAGCATCTCAGTTTCCAAAATATACACATTCCTACAGAATATAGTCAAAATGTATTTTAATGAATTGTTTGGATCTGCTGTGCTACCAACTAAGCAAGGTGATAACCCCGGCGTGGCTCGGACTTTTTTTTTGGATTAAATTTTGCAATATCTTAAAAATAAACACATGGAAACGCTTATAATTAATACAGTAAAATTCTTAATGGTAATTGGGAAATTTTTTTTTAAAGTTTCACAATGAATGGAAAACTTCAAGGATGCCACTGCTAGTCTAAATAATTTCTTACTCACGTAATCTTGCTTTAGATGTACACTTGATGTTGATGCAATTTCCACTCTTCTCTCGATAACTTGATGCAAAACTTGGCCATTCATCACTTTGTGTAGTCTAGCAGTCGCCGATTCTTCTATCTACTTCCTTACCATTTGCTCAATACAGCACGGATCTAAAGGATTGCTTCCTCTGTCGTCTTTCTGAATAGTCTGCTAACTTTCCATTATCTCCAGTTACTGATGATTTTAAAAGATTTTCAAGAAATTATTAAGTACCAAGAACTCTCTTTTCTAAAAAAAAAAGCCTGAATAACAGGAATTGTATGCATTGTTACAAATGGAAAGTTATCTATATTGCACAAACTTTGCCTTGCAATACAACCCCTGGCAAAAAGTTTGCAATAACTAGTGCCGATTCGCTAGCGCGCGATGTTAGTTGACTTACAGAATTAAACGGTACAAAAATTAATATATGTTTATTTTGATGATTTACATTACACAAAAATTAGATGTTGTTCTAAAAAGTTAAGTACACTGAATAAAAAATTAAAACCAACACCCTGGTTGGAAAAATGTTTGCGATAAGAAAATCAGATGAAAAAAGTTTTCAATAATTTAGTGCCAATATTTTCTACAGTGGTGTAAGTAGAAAGGATTATATCATTAATTTATAGGTCATAAACCTAACGCTTATGAAGGCAATAGTTCACAAAAATATTTCATAAAAATAAAATTTGCGAGCATAAAATAGGACCCATTAAAGAACTGCCTCTACAGCTTAAAATGCCTATTATGAAAACGCTAGATGATGGAAAGACTCAAACTGAAGTTGCAATCTTGTTGGAGTGTGATCAATATACTGTTTGGACTGCATGGAAAAAATTCCGAGCAACAATCCAGATCAACCCAAAATCAGGAAGACCGAAGAAATCTAACAAACGCCAAAAGAGAACTGCAAAATAAATCTGCAAGAAAATGAAAAAAACAAATATCGACAAAATCTGCAAAATAAATATCGAGTGGAAGAAGACATCTCATGTTCGCGTTTGTCACAGAACCGTCCGAAATAGACTACAGGAACTTGGTTTCATTCGAGGAAAGCGAAGACAAAGCCGCGTCTAACTTAGAAACACCGATAGGCACGTTTGAAATGAGCAAGAACTTAAAAGAATTGGCTAATTGAAGGTTGGAGAAAAGTTATTTTTTCTGACGAAAGCCGGATTTGTTTGTGAAGTGCTGACGCCGCTGGAAATTTGTTTTGAGGCGTTCAAACGAAAAATTTAATGATGACTGCATAGTCAGCCAAGAAAAGTTATCACATGGACTCATGGTTGTAATTCTTTTAAAGGAAAAGGGAAACTGTGCACAACGAAAACAACAGTCCATTCAGAAGCATCTATCTTCTATCTATATAAAGAAGGATGTTTATTTGTTTGTGGGGTTGTGGGTTTGTTTGTGGGTTTGTTTATGGGTTTGTTTGTTTCTTTTTTATACAAATCTACAGTTTTATTCCGATCTTGATAAAATTTCGCAAACATGACCTTCAAAGCATGAGGAAGGTCATTGTCTACCTCAGATTTCGAAAAAACGATAATTATTGATAAAAAATCGATATTAATGCAGGTGATGGCAGGGCATATTAATGAGAAATATCTCATGACCAACAATGCAAGACAAAGTTTTTCAACAATTGTATCAACACGCAATTCACAAACACTCTGCACGGACCAACAATATATATCTCATGACCAACAATGCAAATAAATGTTTGTGCAACAATAGGTATCAACAATGGTGTCAACACGCAATGCACCAACAATATGCAAGGATCAACAATATATGTCTCATGACCAACAATGCAAGGCAAAGTTTGTGCAATATAGAATTCAATGCATAGAATTCCTGTTATTCAGGCTTTTCTTATAAAAGAGAATTCTTAGTACTTAACAATTTCTTGAAAATCTTTAAAAATGATCAGATAAGATAACTGGAGATAAGAGTTAGCAGACTATTGAGAAAGAGTGAAAGACGATAGAGGACGCACTCCTTAAGCACCATGCCGTATTGAGCAAATGGTAAGCAAGTAAATAGAAGAATCGGCGACCGCCAGACTACACAAAGTGATCAATTTTTGCTTCAAAACATGGAAAGAAGAAAGGAAATTGCAGCAACTTCAAGTGTACATCTAAAGTAAGATTACGTGAGTAGAAAATTATTTAGAGTAGAAGGCATCCTTGGAGAGGTCCATCTATTGTGAGCCTTTAAAAAAATTTTTTTCGGTAAATCAAGCCCCGGTATATCACCTAGAATGGATTTTTTCAGTGGAGAGGTAAATTCCTGTCTTTCGGATTTTTCTTGGAATGGATAGTCCCTTCCCTCTATATTGTAGTGATTGAGTTATTATTTAACCAATTTGGAGGTTTAATTTAGCTTTTTGAGGTTGTTCTGTTTACCTACAAGCGTAATTATCCCGGGCAACGCCGGGTCCTCTGCTAGTACATTAATATTATTGCTATCCTCCTTCTTCCAACAGTTGAACATCGTATTTTGACATAGTTCAAACAAAGTGATGGCGCATGTTGCTATCATTTAAATACCCCAACTTGAAAGGCCAGCCAACAGCCCCGACATGAACCTAATCGACAATTGTTGGCACAAGTTGAAGACATTCGTCAAGGAAAAACACCCAAGAAACAAACAAGAATTGTCAGCTACAATAAAGTCCAGTTGGTCTGATTCAACATAAGAGACCTTATTGACTCAATGCCTAAGTGGATCAAAGCATAGTGCAACGCAATTGAAAATTTCATTTGCAACATATTATTGCAAACTTTTTTCCATGTATTTCATTATTGCAAACATTTTTCAAACCAGGGGGGTTAGCTTTAATTTTTTTTCTGTGTTATTATTTGTTTAGAATATCATTTAAATTTTTTTGTGCAATGTAAATCAACCCAACAAACTTATATTAATTTTGTACTTTTTAAATGTGTATATTTATATTTAAAAAATGAACTATCAATCGGCAATAAGTATCGCAAACTTTTTGCCAGGGGTTAAATATTGTTGATCCTTGCATGGTGTTGGTGCATTGCGTGTTTTTACCATTGTTGATACCTACTGTTGCACAAACTTTGCCTTGCATTGTCTCTCATTTTCGGTCATGAGATATTTCTCATTAATATGCCTTGACATATCCATGAATATCGATTTTTAATCAATAATTATTATTTTTACGAAATCTGAGGTAGACAGTGATCTTCCTCATGCTTTGAAGGTCAAGTATGCAAAATTTCATCAAGATCGGAATAAAAATGTAGATTTCTATAAGAAACTAACAAACAAACAAACAAATATATATCCTTTTTTATATATATAGACTAGTAGAGGTACCTGGCGTTGCCCGGGATAATTACACTTGTAGGTAAACAGAACAAGCTCAAAAAATTAAATTATAAGTCCCAATTGGTTAAATAATAACTCAGTCGATACAACACAGAGCAAAGGGACTATCCATTCTACGAAAAATACGAAAAACAGGTGATATACCGGGATTTATCTAAATCCTTCTTGAATTGCCTCACCGGATATTTTAGACTCAAGTTTTTCTTGCCTTTGACGTAGAAGCTCTTATACCCTGTTGCTCTATTCGAAACTCCCGTTGTTTCAAATCCTCGTATAGCTTTTCTGTTTTAGTTGTAGAGTTTCTCTGACCAATATGCGTGACTCCTTTGCCTCATCAATAGACGCTACCTTATTAATGTTCTCTCACTGCATCATTATTTTATGCTCATTATTAATAATGCTTGGAAACGAACGTTCAATCATCGCATGATCAGCATTTCATTTTCCAAAATATACACATTTCCACAGAATATAGTCAAAATGTATTTTCATGAAATGTTTGGATCTGATGTGCTACCAAATAAGTCAGGTGATAACCCCGGCGTCGCTCGGATTAAATTTTGCAATATCTTAAAAATAAACACATGAAAATGCTTAGAATTCATACAGTAAAAATTCTTAATGAAAATTCGAAAAAAAATTTTTAAATGCTCACAATGGATGGACATCTCCAAGGATGCCACTGCTAGTCTAAATAATTTCTTACTCACGTAATCTTACTTCAAATGCACACTTGATGTTGTTGCAATTTCTCGATGTCTTTACGCAAAACTTTGCCATTCATCACTTTATGTAGTCTAGCAGTCGCCTCTTCTTCTATTTATTTGCTAAATACGTCACGGAGCTAAAGGAGTGCTTCCTCTGTCGTCTTTCCACTGTTTCTCAATAGTCTGCTAACTCAACATTATCTCCAGTTACTGATCATTTTTAAAGATTTTCAAGAAAATTTTTAAGTACTAAGAAATCTCTTTTTTAAGAAAAGCCTGAATAACAGGAATTCTATACATTGTTACAAATTGAAACTTATCCATATTGCATCAACATTTTATGTTCATTGTTATAATTCTTAGAAAGGACTGCTTTATCATTGCATCATCATTTTGTGCTCAATATTATTGGTGAAATGCGCGTTGATACCATTGTTGATGCGAACACGACAGCTGTCACGTGTATTTTCGCAGCGAGCGAAAAGTGCAAGCGAAAGCCTGAGGGACGTGAATGACGCCGGGAACACGATTGATTACGTCATCCCAAAAAGTTCTCGTGATGATACGAGAAAGGAACGTGGAAGAAGGAATATGGCACCGGAGACGTGAGGACGTACGACGCGACCGAGCCGATTTTATGTCTAAGAATAAAGGCCAGTGCGCTAGCCACCCTAACCGAGCTTTGGAGAACGTAAACGCCGCGAAGGAGCGTTTCTCAGCGGGAACAGGCAAATCCCATTGCGACAGCGGAGTCGACGGGGAAACGGAGACGAAGGTCGGCGAGGTACGCGACCGAGCTATTCGACAGCAGCTCCGACGATGCCAGCAGCTCTCGGACGAAAAGCGGTGGATGACGAATGGAGTAACGGATTCGTACGGGCCATAAAAATTCCTCTCCAGAAATTCAAAGAGGAATTCAACCAGGAGCAATCTTCAACGACAGCGGAAAACGGGCGGCTGAACTACCTGTCACCTGCTACGACGAAGTAGGGACGAATGGAAGGGGTCCAGCGCACGCCGACTACATTTCGTTTCGTCGGGGACTGATTTGCAATTATGGTAGGCCAACTTTTGCATATTTTTTTAAGGAAGTAAAAGCTTCTATTGCTTCCGAACGGCTATCCGTAATTGTAATAAAAAGCTCCTTGGATTACGAGCTGAATAAACTTTTATTCTAGCACGGCGCAGTTAATTGCCAGAGGGGAGAAAGCGTAATAGGAGTCTTCCCGTATTCTGTCTTCCGGCATGTGGGATATTTGCATGTGTAAGCAGCGGACGCTGTTCGAGAAGGAGTTACGGAAGTTTTAAACAACGAACCGTCGAACTCGTAATTCATTTCATCTCGGCAAGTGAAGCTCCGTGGAATTGTTGCGTGTGAAGTTACGAAGGAGTGAACACGTTCGTAAAGGGTTGTTCATGTGTGTATTCATAAAGGTGAATGTGAATAGTAGAATTCCGGCTTACTAACTAAGTGTTATGGGATCGAACGGCAAATCGTTAACAAACGACGGAGAGGCCGTTAGTGAAATATAGCCGTGCGCTATAGATGTGTGTTCATTCTACGGGGGTTAAAGTGATGTGTGTCTCACAGGTAACGTATGTTTATGATAAGCCGATGCTTAAGGTAGAATGCTTCATATGTGTGTCTATGGTATTCTAAGTGCATTGCAGCCTTCGTCAGAGAGAGTGCTACAAGTGGAATGATTGATAAATGTGTTATCGTTTTAATTGAATCCCATGTGCTATAGTGAAGGCCAGCGTCAGTGGTATCAGTGTCAACGAATCATTGTATTTGTTTTATGCATCAGAGCATCATTGTTGTTATGTTCAGCAGTAGTTACGCCTCAACAATTTTATTGGAGTGAGATCTTCAGCGAGTCATACGCCAGTCTCTCATCAGATTACAGCGTGCATCAGAGATCATCTTCCTCGGCTGCACATCCATTCTTCAAGGTCTGCGATCTTCCACCTCAGCTAGACTTGGAACTATCGATTTCAAGGATTCCGCCCTTGCTCGTCTTGCCAAGTCAACGGCTTGCTAACAGTATAGTGGCTAGAAGAATAGTGTGGCAGCGAGCGTTCAAATCTGATTCCTCGAATGATGATGCCGCCAGATGGCAGCTACATCAACATAGTAGCTAAACATCCAGAGCTTTACATCAATAAGGCTCTATTAATTTCTTCATAAAATTTATAAATTTGATTTATTATTTCATTTTCATTCCAGAACATTAAATAATATACCATTTTAATAATATTTAGACCTTCCCCTCTTTTTGTTTTTAATTTAGAGATGGTTTTGCAGTATTTTTTAATTTCAAATGATTTTATTCTTTTTCAGTTATCATATAGTGAAATACACGACCGTTTCACACCGAGTTATTTTCTTTAGGTAAGTTTTTTGATTTCTTCATCTGATTTTAGTTTTGCAATAAAATAGCAGCCCTTCCCTTCTTATTGTTGCATTTTAAAATTTCAAGAACCACTTTTCTGTCTATATTTCTCATTTATTTTTTTCTTTATGTAAAATCTAAGAAATTCAGAATAATTTTAAAAAATTCTTATTTTTAAATAACGAAATGCAATCAAAACAGCTTTAAATACAAATTTATTATATATCTTCCTTATTTTAAAAATAATAAGAATTTTTTTTCTTCAAAACTATTAACCTAAAATATCTGATATTAAATATTTTATCATCACATAAAAAAGTTATTTGGTTGTTATTCATGTGATAAATGAATTTTATATGAAAAAATATATTCTCTTTGTATATCTATATATTTTTCAATATTGTGCATTCCACATATGAGAACTTCCGAGTTACAGGGACGAACGCCTCATCTCTTGATTTTTTCTCCTGAAACATCTGTGAAAATTCATTTTTTATCATTTGTACGGTAGCCAGCTGTGTATAGCATTATATTATTAGATTTTGTGTTGATATTTTATTAGACTTAATTTAGCAGATCTATGTTTAATGATTAATTACTCAAAATGTAATTTCTCTGGCTCGGAAGGGCTCATATTCCATGCTTTATCTTATTAGGGATGGATACCTTCATCCATCTCTGATCTTATATTTCAACTTATTTATATCAGCAGATATTTTTCATTTATTTTAACGTTAAAGAGTATTATCAAGTTCTGTGGAAGATAATTACCTGAAATATACAAAATTTTTGTAAATAAACTTAAGTCACCCAAAATATAGCTGAAAAAACCCTTCTTCATCCTAAGATTTCCATCTCATCTCCCGGGTAACTCGCATCTATGTCGATTGCAGCGCCACCGCTATTATCATCAAATCGGGAATCAACCACGTAGCCTTGCGAGTAGTAGCCGTTGCCACACTATTCTTCTAGCCACTATACTAACAGGAGACGCCAAGGGACCTATCCGCCATTGTTTTGGATCAAAGCTTTTTCTGTATAGGTTGGAAAATCCCATGTTAAGAGCTTTGGACATTTTTTTCTCTGGCCGACAGAGCGGCGCTGCGAACACTGTAGTGGGGAAAAATTGTATCGCTCTGTGTGGATTAGTATAGGTTTTCAACTCGGACTGAATTTTTTTCTCAAGTATTTTAAGGTTTTTGTTTCCAACAATCCGTGAAAAATGACTACTTCTTCTTTAACGAATTGCAAAACGGGTTATAAGATGTATGATCCGAATATTAAACTCTTTAGAGCTCTAAGTGATCCAGTTAGAAGGAAAGCGTGGATAAGAAATATTCGGATCGTGTGTTGACAGCGAAATGTTCGTGAATTTAATTTTCAAGCAACTTTTCTCTCGTGAAATACATGTATTAGAAAAAAAGCCTTGGTATTATTCGTTCATAAGATTTTAAATTGCGTGACAGTGCTGGGCACCGCACCATCCTCTCTTTTCAGCTCTCAATCGCTTCTCTCTCTCTCTCTCTCACTCGCGTCTCAATGGGGGAGGGAGGGGGTAGAGACGATTTCCCGTCCTCTGCTATCATTTTATTTTCCTTAAATAAAATACTTGTTCACAATATTAATGGATGAACCTACAACTAGAGAACTAGAGTTATCTATAAGATAATTTAAATGTCGATTTGTTGGATAACGGTACATGTATAATTAAATCCGTTTACATAATTTATTATCAATTTATTGTCATTGGACTCGGTGGCTCAGCGGTTGAGTGATCGCCTCTGATGCCCGAGGGCGCAGGTTCGATCCCGGGCGAGGACGACGAAGATTTTTTTCAGGGGGGAATCTTGAGATCACGCACTTCCTTCTGCAGGGAAGTAAAACCGTTGGCCCCGTGTAGTGGTTTGCCGGCTACACGCTAAAGAACTCTTGCAAGGCAAAATTTGTGGCCCCTATAACGCTGTCCTGATATGATCATAGTACTGTAGTTGAAAAGGACGTTAATACCATCCGATCAATTCATTGTGATATTTCTCCAGAATATCACAAAACGATAATTAAAGATGATTAAATTAACCACCACTATTATTAAATAAACTTCAAAATAATTTAAGAAATGATTGGGAGTTCTTGACTACATAATATCAACAATTATCTTTAATCATTGTTTAATGATAACGACTAAAATTAATTGTTTATTAAAGTTTAAAATGTTGAGGTGAAAATCAAATAAAGAAATCAATTAAATTAAAATGTTGAGCCTTGCTTTGGATCGACTCATCGAATTACGTCACCTCGAATTACGTCATATCGAATTACGTCACATCGAATTCTGTCATACCGAATTACGTCACATCGAGCTACGTCATCGAAAGAGACTTTGACGGTAACTGTTCATCAGAACTGTTAATTAGTGTTGCGAGTTGCTACGCTATTGATTATTCAGGTTTTCAAGAACTTTATTAAAATAAAGACTTCCACTGCAAAAACTTTATCTGCAATGCATTGCAAAATCTTTAATTAACGGATATTTATAAGAGAAAAGGACGAAACACAAAAACCCTGGAATACAGGATAGAGAATTATCCTTTTTGCTGTGATAAAGGATAGTCACTATCCGAAACGTCAGCTTTTTATTTGATTTTATATTTCTTATTATTTATTAATTATTTTGTTAATTGTTATTATTATTTTATTTTTCATTTTTATTTAATAACTATTATTTAAAATCTTTAATTGCAATGAATTGCAAAAACTTTAACCACTTTAATTTTCAAGAACTTTGAAATTAAAATAAACTTTATTTTGAAAAAATATTTTACAAGTTAATAAAATAACCTTTTCAACCTTTTTCTCGTTTCCCTCCTCTTGTTCACTTACTCTGCTAAATACACGTGTCAACGGGCCTATTGTTGTACAAACTTTGCCTTGCATTCTTGGTCATCTATCTATCTATCTATATATATAAAGAAGGATGTTTGTGGGTCTGTCTGTCTGTGGGTCTGTTTTTTATACAAATCTACAGTTTTAGTCCGATCTTGATGAAATTTCGCATACATGACCTTCAAAGCATGAGGAAGGTCACTGTCTACTTCAGATTTCGAAAAAATAATAATTATTGATAAAAAATCGATATTCATGGTTATGGCAGGGCATATTAATGAGAAATATCGCATGACCAACAATGCAAGACAAAGTTTTTGCAACAATGGTATCAACACGCAATTCACAAACACTCTGCACGGACCAACAATATATATCTCATGACCAACAATGCAAATAAAAGTTTGTGCAACAATAGGTATCAACAATGGTTTCAACATGCAATTCACCAATAACAATGAGCTCAAAATGATGATGCAATGATAAAGCAATCCTTTCCAAGAATTATAACAATGAACATAAAATGATGATGCAATATGGATAAGTTTCAATTTGTAACAATGCATAGAATTCCTGTTATTCAGGTTTTTCTTAGAAAAGAGAGTTCTTAGTACTTAACAATTTCTTGAAAATCTTTAAAAATGATCAGTAGCTGGAGATAATGAAGAGTTAGCAGACTATTGAGAAAGAGTGGAAAGACGACAGAGAAAGCAAACCTTTAGCTCCGTGCTGTATTGAGCAAATGGGAAGCAAGTAAATAGAAGAATTGGCGACCGCTAGACTACCCAAAGTGATGAAAGGCCAAATTTTGCTTCAACACAGCGAGAGAAGAGTGGAAATTGCAACAACATCAAGTGTAGATCTGAAGTAAGATTATCTGAGTAAGAAATTATTGGAGCAGTCCATCCATTTTGAGCCTTTAAAAAGATTTTTTTCGAATTTTTATTAAGAATTTTTACTGTATTAATTCTAAGCATTTTCATGTGTTTATTTTTAAGATATTGCAAAATTTATTTTAATTTTTGAGACTGTTCTGTTTACATCCCAAGTGTAATAATCCCGGGCAACGCCGGGTACCTCTTCTAGTGAGATATATAATGTTGGTCCATGCAGAGTGTTTGTGAATTACGTGCTGATACCATTGTTATGCCAAACATTTCCTAAAAATTTATTTTGACTGTAATCTGTGGGGATGTGTATATTTTGGCAACTGAGATGCAAATAATGCGATGATTGAACGTTAGTTTCTAAGAATTATTGACAATGAGCAAGAGGGTATAAGAGCTTCTACGTCAACGGTAACAAGAGTTTAGATAAAGTCCCGGTATATCACCTAGAATTCCAGTTTTTCATATTTTTCGTAGAATGGATAGTCCCTTTGCTCTGTTTTGTATTGAGTTATTATTTAACCAATTGGGAGTAATAATTTAATTTTTTGACATTGTTCTGTTTACCTACAAGTGTAATAATCCCGGACAACGTCGGGTACCTCTGCTAGTTGTTTATACATGTAGGCTAGCAGATTTGCCCGGCGTTGCCTGGGATAAATACACTTTAGGTAAAGAGAATAAATTAAATAATAATAAAAAAACTCAAATAATAACTCCCAAAAAACTAAATTATAACTCCCAATTGGTTAAATAATAAATCAATCAATACAACACAGAGCAGAGAAACTATCAATTCTACGAAAAATACGAAAAACAGGAAGTTTAGGTGGTATACCGGGACTTTACTTATCCCTTGTTCACTTGCCTCAGAATAAAATGATATCCATCTTTACCACCAGGGAACATCACTGGATACTTTAGACCCAAGTTTTTCTTGTCTTTGACGTAGAAGTTCTTATACCCTCTTGCTCTATTCGAAACTGCCGTTGTTCAGATGTTTCAAATGTCCGTTTAGATATTTGTTTTACCAGTTGCAGAGTTTCTCTGACCAATACTCGTTCTTTCTCTTTCCTTTCCAGACACATAAATTTTTGCCAGTTGTCTAGACGTTTGATAGGGAGCTCAAGAGAGAGACACGTGACTCCTATGCCTTATCAATAGACACTGCCTTATTAATGTTCTCTCACTGCATCTTCACTTTATGCTGATTAACAATAATTCTTGGAAACGATTATTCAGTCATCGCATTATCAGGATCTCAGTTTCCAAAATATACACATTCCCACAGAATATAGTCAAAATGTATTTTTAGGAAATGTTTGGATCTGCTGTGCTACCAAATATGCTAGGTGATAACCTCGGCGTGGCTCGGACTCTTTTTTTTGGAAAAAAAATGCAATTTCTTAAAAATAAACACAGAAAATGCTTAGAATTAATACAGTAAAAATTCTTAATGAAAATTTGAAAAAAAAATTTTTAAAGGCTCACAATGGATGGACCTCTCCAAGAATGCCATTGTTAGTCTAAATAATTTCTTACTTACGTAATCTTACTTTATATGTACACTTGATGTTGTTGCAGTTCTCTTTCTTGTCTCGATGTCTTGAAGCAAAAATTGGCCATTTATCACTTTGTGTAGTCTAGTGGTCGAGGATTCTACTAGTTACCATTTGCTTAATACCTCACGGAGCTAAAGGATTGCTTCCTCTGTCGTCTTTCCACTCTTTCTCAATAGTCTGCTAACTCTCTATTATCTCCAGTTACTGATCATTTTTAAAGATTTTCAAGAAATTGTTAATTACTAAGAACTCTCTTTTCTAAGAAAAGTCTGAATAACAGGAATTCTATGCATTTTTACAAATTGAAACTTAACTATATTGCACAAATTTTGTCTTGCATTGTTGGTCATGAGATATTTCTCATTAATATGCCCTGCCAGAACTATGAATATCGATTTTTTTAACAAAAATTATTATTTTTTCGAAATCTGAGGTAGACAGTGACATTCGTCATGCTTTGAAGATTTACAAAAATTAAGGCTTCATTTGGAGTTTCTAACCTCTTTTATGTTTTAAACACAGCTTTTATCCTTAGGGGTTTTGTATCTGTGCTTTACTCTGGGGGTTTTAAACTTAGGTTCTTTTTTCCTCTTGAATTTGATGGTTTTGTATTTTTACAAGACTGGGGAGAGGGGTTGTCCTATCCTCGCTTACAATCCCCCATTTAAAATCCGCCTTCACCTAAATATTTTTTATTAAATTTGATGAAAGTTTTATAAAAATGCAATTAATGTTTTTTCAAAATGTAAACTTGAAATTTTGTGAATTATATTTCCAATAAGTTGCTGCAGCATTGTTCAGTTAATGATAAAAAATTATTATTATAGTCGAAAAAGTTTTTATTCCGACTCTGTATCGTTTGTAAATGATGAAGTTTGTAAATGATGAGGTTATAGCACAAACGGATGTGTATACACTATCCTATTAAAAATCATGAGGTACCATCACTTTAAAGTATACATATTTTAATATCTTGTTAATAAACCTTTTGCTGCTATTACAGCTTCTACTCTCTGGATTATACTGTACACAAATTTTTTTATATGTTTCGACAGGTAATTTTCGCCATTCTGCCATAAATGTCTTGGACAGTTCGGTCACATATTTCGGGCGTTCCGCCCAAGCGCGCAATCGACGTTCCAACACGTCCCGCAGATTGTCCGATGGGATTCAGACCAGGGTTCTGGGCAGGCCAGTCAAGATCTCGAATCCCCTTTTCATCAAACCATGTGCCTGCAGCCCTTGCTTTATGGCAAAATGCGTTATAGGCTGAAACAGAAAAGGGCCATTGCCAAGTTGCTGCCAGAGAGATGGGAGTGCTGCGTTGTCCAGAATGTCTTGGTAACGCTCTGCATTTAGATGTCCGTGCACAGAAACGATTGCACCCAACTCACATCATGAAAAGCACCCCCACGCCATCACCGAACCTCCACCATGGGCACAACACAGCTTGTCAGATAACGTTCACTGGGCTTTCGCCATACCCAAATCCGTCCATCCGATTTCCAGATGGTGTAGTGGGACTTATCACTCCATTCGACCATTCCCCATTGATCTAGAGCCCAATGTCTTCGCTCTTTGCACCATTGCAATCTGCTCGCTGGTGCTGATGTGAGGTTTGTGGGCTGCCACTCTGCCATAAAAACCCATTGCATGCAGTTCCCTGCGAACAGTCATGGTACTCCCAGTTGTTCCTATCGACTCTATGAACGATCTTGTCAGTCCATCAAGCGATGTGTGACGTTTTGCAGTGACCACTTTACGAAGAGCCCTTTGATCTCTGGCCGACATGATCTTGGGTCTTCCAGTCCTAGGCGGAACACTTGTGGTGACTTTCTCTTTCCATGCCCAGATGACCTTGTGAACGGTCGATTTCGGGATGTTTAGGAGGGTTGACGTCTCTTTAGCAGTTTTGCCTGCGAGATGGCACCCAAGAACTGTACCTCTTTGGAAGACTGAAAGCTCTTTTCTTTGAAACATTCTTACAGCATTCACGCAAGCATCATCTCATAATAGCACACTGTTATGTAGTGCTTGGAAGAATGCAAACAGTGAAATTGCAAAGGAATGTCTCATTTTCATTCAAATCACGGCTGTCCCACGACTTTTGATAGGGTAGTGTAACTCAAATTTTAGTCTTCGTTCATACATGGAGTTAACTTATATACTATAAATTTTATGTAATTGAAAACGAGGAATAAAGTTTAATGAAGTAATACTACAACAAGGCACAATAGAATAGCATATTTAAAAGCCATTGAATGTAATAATTGGGAAGGGTGATTAAAATGTTGTGACTCCCCCCTCCCCCGAAGATTTTATTTTCTCTATTAATATTTTCTTTATTTTTATTTCTCTCAACATTTTCTTCACTGAGTCTCTCTATTACCATAGCTGAAAGAACTTTATTTTTCACATTTTGCTTTGTAAATTCAAATTTCAAGGTTTTCTTTGTTTGAAACTTTTTCTTGAATTAGAGTGCTTGTCTGAGGCATTTTGGGTGGCAACTGTCCTGGGTGGCGTTGTCCGGGTAATGGAGGATCCTTACGTCTGATGTGTCTATCTAGGTAATCCCGTAGATTTTCAATTGGATTCAGATCCGGGAGCTTGGAGGATAAGGTAATTTAAAGTCTTCGTCATGATCCTCGAATCACTCGTGGACAATTCCAGTGATATGGCGTATTGTATTGCCTTGCTGTTACCCCCAGGGAACACGGTCAATAAGTCCAGGTATACTTAATAGGCAACTTTGGAGAGGCAATCGTTTGCGTTTATATTGCTTTTTAAATATATTATCGCACTCAAATTATTCCATGAAAACTTTCTACTATAATTCCACTAGACAGCCTTCTGCCTTGGGTGATGGGATGTTGCTCTGATATTTGATACCGAGTGCACCACCAAAGGCTTGTGACTGGTGTTTACTCGAAGTAAAAATCGTTACTTATCAGAGAAGACCACCCGTTGTCCCTAGGCCAGTGTTCAGCCTCAGTATTGCCGTACAAACTAAATGCTTTTTTTCCGATGAACGGGCATCAATATAGGTTCTGGCAACAAATGTAAGCTTCATGTCACTCTCGTTGTGAAGATCTTTCTGTGGACCTCATAGTTAATATCGACAGTCATTTATTTAACATTATCACGCGCCCATTGGTCCTGACAGTGGTCAGTGGGGTTCCACAATTGGTTCGTCAGATCGTCACATCTATTCCAATTGCCCAGTTCTAATACATTTTCACCTGTGCAGTATAAGTACATTCCACAAAGTTCACTGTTTTAGAAATGGTCCATTATGACTCTATAGCCAAAATTCATTCCGTTTTTCAAGTCTGTCAAGCCACGAACTTTACTGTGTTCATGGATGCGAAACATGAATTTTCATATACGAAGAAATTATGGAATTTATTGCAATTACTTTTTCTACCAAAAATGACAACACTGCAATTCTAGAACATATGTTTGAAAGCTCGTTGGATGACACATTATTAATATTGTCCCTAAAGCTATTTTTAACCAAAGAACTCCGCCTGTTTCTGAAATTTTTCTGTGAATGAGTGGCTTGTCTGTACATTGTTCCTGTCAGATTAAGGACATAATAATATATTTAACGGATGTAAAATTTCACGCTGATTCCAAATGCAAAAAAAAAAAATCCCAACTTGCCAGTTACTGGATGCTGTCATCTGGGCCAGCTTGAGACTTCTTCGAAGGCCTTACGACAATTTGAAAACCGCATCGCTGTAACGTTGTCCACGATAACTCAGTGGTAAGACCAGCGACATGGATATTCGTTGTCCTGTTCGAATTTTTTCCTTTAGTTTACCCCCTTTAAATAGGATAACTAACAAATGTCCTAAGTTTCATTCAGATGGGCCAGAGATGAGAGTACCTTTTCGGGTATTTTATTTATATCGCATCAGCTTTTAAATAAATTTCTGACTGCAAAGATTTTTTAAAATGATAATATTCCGGTTTGTAATTTTATGTACATTTAATATTAGCTTTTGTAAACTGAACGGCAACAAAAGAAAATCATCTAGGAATAGGATAGAAGTATGATTCAGGTCAGAAATGAAACTGTGATTAGGAAGGACGTAATACTTGTATAGTCATTGTCATTGTATGAAAATAAAAGTTTTCGAAACAAATCTTTCGTATGCGGGTTCTACCTATGTCGATGACAGCATGTAAAAATATATCTTAGAGATTACATTCACTATTAAATATTTCAAGTCTGCTGAAACATTATAAAAAACGCGAATAGAAAAAGGAAGCTCCGTTCGGTTCCAGTTTAATATATAAGTCAAAATTCTTTTATTATCGAAACTAGGTAAGCGATTCATCTGGTCTTTTCTTTGGAAAGACTTTGGATTCGAATTTCAAGGTTGAGCAAAGCGTAATACAAAGCGGGCGTGCACTTTCTTTATTGTACATTAAGGCATCGGCCATGGCGCCGTACATAATCGCCCTTAATTATCCTCTAAGCAGCACCAGTGTACGAACAAACTTTGCAAACTACACCAGATTTCAGCTGCTATAAACGTCTCCAAGTGACTGTACCTGCAATCCTCTTTTCTTATTACCGATTACATTAGGTTCTTATTATTGAATATATTCAGGGTGTTTGGTAATTCGATACGTTAATTTATGGAGGTGATAGAAAACGTTAATTGGATCACATTTAACCGTATAAACTATTACAAGCTATAAATGTTAAGGATTTCCAAACATACAGGCAAATTTTACTGGCAAATCAGCGAGCTTTCAATTGTTTATAATGTAAATTTAACCATTGTTAATTTAAAAAAAATTCTAATGGTGCATATCGTAAATATGTTCCAAGTTATGCCAATGAATTAGAAGTATTTTGAAATATTAGTAAACTTACGAATATGCTTTCCCTATTCGTAAAGTTACCATCCACAGCTCTACGATAATTATTCTCTTTAGTACATGTAAATTAGTTTTAATCCGTTTTTATGCAAAATATTTTGAGAGTCAAATGTGTATTTAAAACCTATTTAAGGAGCTGGGGGAGTCTAATCGTAGAATTTGATCAGCATGGAGAAAAAGAAGAATCTCATTGACTTAAGAAAAGGGACTACGTTATTAGTGCATCTCTAGCCCGATTGAAACAACGAAACAGTTTACTGGATACTCGAAAGGTGCGATATCCAGAGTCTCCAGCCTATGGAATAAGGGTCCACAGTCTTTGTCTAAAGGGATAACTGTGGTTCAAAGACAGTCAATCATGAGAGAGACCTCGTCGTTTAAACGACTTGTATAGAGAAACAGGACACCCACTGTGCAACAATTAACAATTATTTTAACGAAGTCTATTTCCAACGCATTTCCAGCAGAACCATAAGTAGGAAATTGAAGCGAATTCGAATCGGCAATCGCATGCCTATACAAAACCCTTGTAAAGAACAGGGAACGTTCTTCTACAGTACATGGGTGTTTCTAACGTTGTGACGTGGGGACGTGAAAGCTGCAAGAGTTATGTGGTCTAACAATTCACTATTTATGTTGTTTTGTAACGACGATAGGCAAACGGGTTAGGAGAGAATCCCACGAAGCAATGGATCCAGCATGCCTTATCAAGACAACTCGAAGTTCTGGTGACTGTGTCATGGTATGAAGCTTCTTCTTCTTGTATAGAGCTGGTCCCCGATATTGATGGAAGAGTACTATCTAATTCCACGGATTACGTGAATATGTTGGCGAGCTAGTTCATCGTGCAATGCAGCACTTTTACCTTGCATGTGAAAGCTTCTCCATGGACGACAATACTACTGTTCATCGCGTACGGCAAATTCATCAGTGATTAAGCGAGCACAGAGACGACTTCTGTCGTTTACCCTGCCCGCCTCAGGGTCGAGATCTTAGAGAACGATCAGAATATATTGAGACGACATATCCGACAGTAAGATTCTTATCCAACAAATCTGCGAGAACTAAGGTAATGTCTGTGGGTTTGTTTGTTTGTTTTTTATACAAATCTACAGTTTTATTCCAATCTTGATAAAATTTCGCATACATGACCTTCAAAGCATGAGGAAGGTCACTGTCTACCTCAGATTTCGAAAAAATAATAATTATTGATAAAAAATCGATATTCATGGTTATGGTAGGGCATTTTAATGAGAAATACCTCATGACCAACAACGCAAGGCAAAGTTTGTGCAATATAGAATTCAATGCATAGAATTCCTGTTATTCAGGCTTTTCTTAGAAAAGAGAATTCTTGAAAAATTCAATGCATAGAATTCCTTTTGTGCAAGCGTAATTATCCCGGGCAACGCCGGGTCCTTTGCTAGTAATAAATAAACAAGACAGCACAAATCTAGTTCTCCAAAAGAGGCAAATGTTTATCGTGAAAAATATCCACAGAGGGAAAATTCTTGTTAACTAAGTCTATTAATTTACTAGCAGGATTTAAGTTCAACACCTTGGTCCTACTAGTGCCCAAAAATACCAGTGATTTACAAAATCTGTTGGAATTCGGAACCCGGAAACTAATCTGATCGATGGTACTAGGCGAATGAATTTTCCCATTTATAACCTTTATCAAGGTATTTAAAAGCAATTTATTGAGAATACCTCTTAAATCAAACACCGGGGCTAAGGAGGCAGACTCAGAAATTTAAGTTATATGAGAAAGAAAACGAAAAAAATTACTTAATTTGGCTTGCAGATGGTTTAGTAATTGAGTAGTACCAGGAAACCAAATCCAGGAGGCGTGTAAAATTTTTGGAAGAAAAGTTTGTTAATATAAGGTTAAAGAGTATTTGATCTTTGGAAAAAATTAGTAAATCGTTTAATGATACCCAAACGTTTACTCATTTCGATCAATAATGAGACCATATGGTCAGTGAAATTCAACTTAGAACTGAATGTCACACTTAGGTTAAACTGAAGTATAACGTTGGATTTTACGGGAATTTAAAACGTAATCATATAAATAAATAGTTACTTCCCGGGAATAGGATAAGCAAAAGGATTTCAATCCGTTTAAGATAAGCCCATTCCTTTCAGTCCAATGAACAATTTTGCGCAGCTTCCAAGATATGTTATGACAATCCTCCCAAGATTGAATGACTGAATAGACTTCAGATCATCTGCGTATAATAAAAATTTAACACGTGGATGATCGAAATTTAAGGCAATATCCGCAGTGAAGATGTTATATAACACCGGGCCCAGAGGAGATCCTTGAGGGACGCCACTACGAATATAGTCAAACACATTAGATCCATTGGAGTCTTGTATTCTAAAACTACGTCTACAGAGGAGCGAAGCGAACCAATTTAGAAGATTGGCGGCAAGGCCTAGTTTACCCAGTTTATTTAAAAGCAGCTGAATATTGACAATGTCAAAGGCCTTACGAAGATCTAAATACAAGACATCAACCTGTAGCCGCTGATCAATGTGAAAGGTCAAATAATGTAACAGACACGCAAGATTCGTAGAAGTAGAATTCCGTTTCCTGAAAGCGTGCTATTGATCTGGAAGAAACGGTTCGACAAACGCAGCAAGGTGATAAGCAACATACGTTTCGAGTACCTTTGCAGGAAAAGGAAGAATAGTAATAGGCCTAAAATTATTTGGTGAAGAAGGCCGTGACAATTTGGGAATATGAATGATGTTTACAAATTTCCAATCTTGCGGATAAACACCTGATTCGAGAGAAGCATTAAACAATATTCGTAAAGGCTGTAACATTGCTGGAAGACAGCCCTTGAAAACATAATCAGGGATACTGTTTCGATGAATAAGTTTCGAAGCTGTAGCCTGTTTGGCTATGGAATAAATATCGAGAGTGGAAATAGGAGGAACCGTAAGTCTATCCTGGAGCTTGTCCCAAAATTGGGAGTCGCGTTGGTCGTAAAAAGATGGAGAATTTACAGGTATTGGACATTGAAACTGAAACACCTGGTAGAAATCCAAAATCTTTATTTAATAAGGTGTTGGGGCACCGTGGGCAGCCAGCACAGCAGTAACACGTCTTGGGAAGGATCGGTAGAGGTCCTGCACAGTTTGCACCCCAAACCATTACTGATCCACCCATTACTGATCCACCTCCGTGTTTGACTGTGGGTGCCAAGCAGTCTGGGTTGTAGGCATCAGAGGGGCTCCTCCAGACGAATACCCTCCCTGTTGTTTGGAAGACAGTGTAGCTGGACTCGTCCGAGAATATGACGGGTTTGAGGTCATCCAACGTCCAGGTTTTATGCGTCCGGCACCACTGAACCCGCTTGGAGGCATTTGTACTACTGATGAAAGGCTTCGGTATAGCAACCCTGCCATGGATGTTGGATTTATGCAGGTAACGACGGATTGTCTTCGTGCACACAGGTTTCTGGAGGTGTGTATTCATTTCTGCGGTGATTTCTGCTGCGGTGGTTTTCCGCTTTCGTGCAACAATCCTGGTCAATGTCCTGACGTCTCTTTCCGACAACTTCCGTTTTCCCCTGCAGTTGCTCCTCCTTGACGTGGTTCGTCCTTCCTGTTCATATGCACACATCACCCTGGATACTGTAGCACGTGAGACATCACAAAGTGTGGCAGTTTTGGACACAGATGCACCTGCTAGACGCGCCCCAACAATCTGCCCTCTTTTGAAGTCGGATATGTCTCCCATTATAGCGCTCTGCACAGACAATTTGAAGCTTACTATCGAACTTTTCTACTGGAGTGACTACCAAGACCTCTGACACGTGATTCATTGATATGCATACGATTAATTACCTAGCAGAAGGTTCTATTCAGCCCTGGGAGTATCCAGTGCTATTTGCGAAGGTGTTTCAGTTTCAATGTCCAATACCTGTACGTTCCCCATGGTCTTTACAAAATGTGACACCAAATCGCCAACAGGAAAGCGGTTAGACCATGAATGTTGTAAATTATTTCTTCCAAGAGGTTTTCTTGTCGTATCCCAAAATAAGTGAGTATTAACATTCAGATTCTTTTCCATCGTTACATGATAGTTAAAAAAATCCTTACGATAAGCTGCTTTAAAGTGTTTCCTAGCAGCCTGAAATAAGATGTAATCGTCTAACAAATTGGATTTCTTAAACCGTTTATGATAACGTTGTTTATTTTTCCATAATCTAATGGTGTCACCAGACATCCAAGTTAGAAAAACAGGCCTCGCCGATCTGGATTTAACATTACTACTCAAGGGAACATTTTTAATAACAGCGGCCTTAATTTGGTCAACCATTACGTCCCACATTTGTTCAACGGACTGAAGTTCGTCGAGAATCCATAAAAGAATCCAGTCATTCAGTAAAAGATCCATATATGGGTTCTGAAAATTAGCCTTCCTAAAATCACGCCGTTAAATAAGAAACGGAACAAATGGTGAAACGCAATCCATTTCGCTAACTACACACAGGGCAGGATGAAATCTGTCCTCAGACTCGATGATTGAACTAGTACGCTCTACGACCATTGCTCGGGAGCGAAATCCGATCGAGGGTGTTACCATAGAAATTCATTACATTATTACAATTTTTCATTCCAACTTCTGCCGCCCAGGCATCAACCAAGTTGTGCCTAGTAATGTTGATATTATGTGCTTTGGAGTTACTGGAAGTTGAGGGATCAACAAAATTAAAACCCCCCGGTGAATGCATTTATACCTTTCAGAGTGGCTGTAAAATCAGCCAGTTCCTCCAAAAAATCTGATACCGCTTATTCGGAGTTGACGGTGGGATATATAACGACCAAATATTTGATATAGAGCCATTTTCATTATTCCTACCGGATAAGCCCTTCAAAAGTAGTTTCACTCCAACATCATCAATTTCGTTCACTGTAGAACGAAAGATTAACTCTTCCGAAACGATATCAGTTGAAATAATATAAATTATTACTACTAAAAATAAAAAATGATAATAATTAATAATAATAATAATAATAATAAAGCGTGTCCCATCAAGGACCTAGAATAGAACCGCTAGAAAGAGAAAGAAGCAGAAGAAAGACCATTGGTGGAGTCGTTATTTGGACCTAAAGACAGGACACCAATTATGAAAAAACCTGTATTTTGCTTAATGTATGTGTTTACTATGAGGATACTGTACTAGGTGACCTTGAAGCTATTTGGATAATAAACACTGGTAGTTGCTTCCGAATTAGGTGTTAAATAATTTATTAATCAAACTACATAAATAGAAAATTATATATCCGAGAAGAAAGCCCTCACGTACACAACATTGGGACGACCGTGAAACCTTTTGACTGATGTGTAGAACATATTGTGAGATTGGTAGACTACGTTGGTTATCCATAGTAAAAATGTGAGGTGGGCGGATGACCCAAAGGCTAACGCTCAAAGTATGAGTTTTTAAGTCGATTTCAGAAACTCATTAATTTCCTATCATCATTAATTTGAACAGCTGGGGTTGGACTATAATAAAACCCTCACTGAACATCTTATGATTATTCTGTAAAAATTATTTAAGTTTGGCATTCTTAAGTCTGGTTCACATCCACCGTTTATTGCCGGCGTTTTGGAATCGGATGAGTTTCTCGCTTGTCTCATAAAACGTGGTCAATTCACATTCACCGTTTTGAACTCTCATCGTTTTTTTCAGGCGTCGCCCAGGCGTTTTCTTAAATTCCAATCAGGTGCGAGACCCACAATACACAGCGAGCAAGTCGATCTCCATCACCGATGCTGCTTCTCAGTCTGCCATTGCATTTCAGCATATACAATAATTTGTTGAAATATGACTAGACAAAGAATTTCTTCCGCTCTCTGATTGGTGGACGGAAAACCTAAAGTACTAGAAATTGAAACTCTACTTCGTAGGCTCCCTATCTAGTGCCACAAATTAATGATTACGGCGTGCTAAGAAAACATGTACGTCGCTGCTCCCTGCTTTAGAGAAAAAATATACTATTTACAGCACATATAGTCGTAATACATTTTGCTATTCTGGAAATTTCTAATTTTTACTTGATTAAAAATATTTTTTGGATATTTATTTTCCATTTCTTCTACTAATTTTTTTAATATATTTCGGTATGTACAAGGTGATTATAATTAAAGTCCCTTTGTAAAAATGCTATAAAAA
>JAHWFO010040816.1:487268-504804 GCA_023313115.1 Rhysida immarginata
AAGATATAAGAGTCCCTTTTGATTTTTCCTGTGCGAATCTGTGATCGGATGAATGAATTTGTATAGTTTGGCTGATAAATTTAATGAAATTATGAAAAAAGCAGTTGATTTAATTATTACGTAGGACGGATTGGTGTCCACATAATATCGCGGTGGGAACTAAATGACATGAAACGAATGTCAGTCAAGTTTGACACAATAGTTGCAGGTAGTTCTTGTAATGAAACTAGTGCACCTCTCTAAATAGGAGTGGTGCTTAATCAATTTTTGAAAAGTGTTCCATGGTACTGCCATTCTCTTTTAACTTTGCAACATGGTGTATCATATTTGGACGACAGTCAACTGGACGATAGTCAACTGGGCGGCGTCAACAGAACGAAAACCAACTGGACGACGATAAAACTGGATGATAACCAAGTGGACGACGATAATTTTATAATTAAAAAAACAAATAAATAAAACAAGTTCACTTTCCGTCCGTTTTAATTTTAATTCATAGTCATTTGCATTAAAATATATCAAAATTATTGGACTATGTAATGAAATATGCATTAAACAATTTTAACTATCATATAATGTCATATATTTATAAATAATTTTTAAGTTATATTTATAACTTTATGAATTCTTCAATAAAAAAAATTCCTAATGGTCAAAGACTGACAAGTCGTTTCTGGGTTAATATAATTGGACAATGACGACAAAGAACAAAGAAGAAAGACAAGTTAGGTTATTGTCCACAGTTTCAGGCAAGTTTCCTGTTTGTTCACCAATATTATCTTAATTAGCTTTCTAGGCTAATTGGATAAAAAATGGTTATAAATACAAATTGCATCATGTAGCATATCTCGTTGATAAAAACACGAAGATTTTGTGGTTGCACCTCATCTGAAACGATACCACTTATTTTGCATTAGTCATTTAACTATAAGGAGTGTCGTACATTGAAGGTTCGCTTATTTTCCTTTTCGAAAGTATTTTTTAGTGATTTATGTTATTAGTTTGTGATAACCTGATAGTAAATTTGATCTTATTAAATTCTGTATATTTATTTTAGATGAATCATATTTTAAATCGGAAATGAGGACAAATATTCTTGAAATAGATAAATTTATGTTGTTGATAGATATTAAGTTCATAGATATCAAGTTGTAAAAATAATAAAATAATAAATATTTTTGGGGGAGGCCGTGATCTGGTGGGCTTTCGCTGAAACAACTTCTGTGAAGTTAAGCAACATCAGGCACGGCTAGTCACTGGATGGTCAACCATCCATGATTCACGATCTTCACCCCCCTGGCTGCTGTGACCATCATACAGCAGTCGTTAATCCAGGTCCATCCAGGGACCCAATTCGTCGGCCTCAGGCCATACAGACCCTGGATGGACGTATTGGATTTCCAGTGCTAATAAATAAATAAAGTTAATTATTTGAAGTTTTAAAATATTTCTTTCGTTCAAATATCCATAAAAAAAGGGATGATAAAGTAAAATTGTTTTTTATACGTTCTTTTTGAAGATCGTTGAGTGAAGAGTCCTGAGTGCTGTTACTATGAATAAAATTGGTAGAGACCTTAAAACACAATAAAAGGAGAAGAGAGTTTCCGACTGGTTTCGCCATTTATTCCCGGCTTTATTCATTTTATATCTTTTTTAAGTTATAAAATTTTCGTCGTCCACTTGGTTATCGTCCAGTTTTACCGTCGCCCACTTGGTTATCGTCCAGTTGACTATCGTCCACATGACCAGCGCCTAGTTGCACTCGTCCAGTTGACGTGTTCCCCATGGATTATGTAACTATGCAAGAAAAGACTGAAATGATTTTCATTTATGGCGAATGTAGGAGAAATTTCGACGAGGTTGTCAATTTGTATGCTGAGCGTTTTTCTGAAAGAGAGCGATTACTTTCTTCTTTTGTTAGAGTTAAACAGTTTTCTACTAACGAAAGTGAACAGCCGAAGAAATGAACGCGTGCCGAAGAAATGAACACTAGGCTCATAATCCACAAGCGTCCGAATAATATCGCACCAATCCAGAATTTCTGGGATGAGTGTATGGAGAATGCTGAAGGTACCTTAATTTCAACCGTATCATCTGTCCTTGCATCAGGAACTAAATGGCGATGATTTTCAAAACCGACTAACGTTTTGTCAATGTGCAGTTGGGCAAATACAAATGAGCCAGAAATTCTTTGCTCGCGTAAACCATCAGCGTCCTTAGTCGGTTGATGTTTGGTATGGAAAAATTGGCGATAAACTAATCGGATCTTATAGCGATTGATGGTAATTTGAATGGTAACAAATACCGAAACATTCTTAGAGACGAACTACCAAAATTGCTTGAGGACCTGAGCTGGGAAGTGCGACAGAACAAGTGGTTTCAACATGATGGTTCTCCAGCACATTATTATTAGTTACTAGATCGGGAATATAGATTTCTTTCTTTAACAAGAAAATAACTCGTAAAAAAAAAAATAACTCGTAAAACGAAGCATGGTGAATACAAGTATATAAAATGTGAACTTTTAATTTTACAGCATTGATATAATGCTGAAATTAGTTAATGTTCATTATAGATCAAATAGCTATTTTCAACAACAAAAGCCTACTATTAAACAGCTATTTTTATCAATAGGCCTAAAATTAAGGGACAATAAGCCTAACAGCAAATACATTAATGGCAAAAATAGGCTTAACATCAACTAGTTATCGATAACAATAGGCTTAAGAGCAATTTACTATTCATACCAGTATGACTAATTTCAATTAGCTATTGATAACAATGGGTTTAACTTCACTTAACTGCTACAAACACTAGCTGAAAATTAATTGCAATTTTAAACATTAGGCTTAACAGCAATTAGCTATTGTTAAACATAGGTCTAACATTAATTAGCTAATGACAACAATAGGCATAACCTCAATTACCTGTTGCAGAACGATTAGAACTACAAGTGGTGAAACTCTGTAGTTCCTTAATTTTTCCGCATGAGGGAGCCAACTCCGTGAAGTTGAGCTGCTTTTTTTTGTTAAAAAAATGAGTGTAACATTAATTATTGTTAACAATAGGCCTAACAATAATGAGCTAATTTTAACTTTAGACCTAACACCTGTTAGCTGATCTCAACAATAGGGTTTACATAGGGATCCCGGTTTTCCCGGGACAGTCCCAGTTTTTCAAAAGTTATTCCAATGTCCTGAAAACATTTATTCGGGACGCTAATTGTCCCAGTATTTGATTGTGTTAAAATTGTTTGAATCTTAAAAAAAGAAAAAAGATTAAATTATTTTTTGACTAAGACCAACGCTTACACACTTCTCTGCATGGCACACGGAGTGGAGCAACCAGAGACGGTTAAGTAAACAGACCTGGCAATAGCTCAAAAACGTGTAAGACTTTTCGGTTACGGATATAATCATTTTTACTTTATGGGTACTTTCGGATTTGAAGATGTGCTATTATTGTCTCAGAGGACGCTGCGTTAGTTTCGGTTTGAATATTATGGTTTCGCTTTTTCGTAAAACGTGTATTTCAACCACCGAATCGACGGCGTCGATGAAGTAAGACTTTTTAACTGTCTCCGTATTCAAGTGTACTTTGCTTTGTCGTGGAAATCTCCCCGACGATTTCGGCATAATTTAGCGTCACAGTATCGAACGCAGGACAATATTCAATGCACGAAAAGAATTGCTCGTAAATGAATATGACAGATACAAGCATCGAGGTAAATCTGAACTTTCGTATCGTCGACGCTTCTTTCTGCCATATCCCTTTACGAGCAATTTCTTTCGTGTATTGAATGTCATCCCACATTTGATATGTGACGCTAAATTATGCCGAATTTGCCGGGGAGAAAAAGAATTGTCGTTTGTTAATAATTTTATGTATCAGGGATAAGGAAGGAAAGTGAAGGAGGGACGTTAGTAGTATGACATCATATAATAACAATCCGTCACGTACGAATTGTACACTACTGTTTATAAAAATCGCAACACCCTGATGGAATGGTCTAATCCATATGCAATTTGCAATATTTGCATACAATGGGTCAGAGTATAAATGATTAGATTTTCAGAGTAATTGCTTGAAAGAACACCATGCCTCGACGACGACGAAGGATACCATATCAACAGCTGACAGACTTTGAAAGAGGACGCATAATTGGTCTGCGTGAAGCGGTATGGTCGTATCGTGACATTGCTGCTCGTGTAGGACGTAATGCAACGACAATTATGCGTGCATGGAGGCAGTGGAGCGAAGAGAACAGGGCACACCGAAGACCAGGCTCAGGAAGACCCAGCACGACGACACCGCGAGATGACAGATACCTCTATCGCATGTGTGTAGCAGATCGTACAGCCACTTCCACAGTGTTAGCACAACAGTGGGGTGCTACAGTAGGCAGGACAATGTCTGCTAGCACTGTACGACGCCGTTTGATTTCCAGAGGATTGATGGCACGAGTACCATTGTTGCGGATTCCTTTGACTCAAAACCACCGGCGCCTCAGGTTGCAATGGGCCCATCAACACCAACAGTGGCAAGCTGAATGGCAACAAGTTGTGTTTTCGGATGAGTCAAGGTTTAACTCGCAGCACCTTGACGGCAGGATACGAGTCAGAAGACATCGTGGCGAGCGCGACCTTCCAGAATGCATCCTGCAGCGTCATTCAGGACAAACGCCAGGGGTGATGGTGTGGGGTGCAATCAGTTACCATGGCCGTTCCCGTCTGATCAGAATCCATGGCAATCTGAACAGTGACCGATACATCAGGGAAGTTGTGCAACCCGAGGTCATCCCCTTCCTGCAGAACCTTCCAGGCGCTGTATTCCAACAGGACAATGCCCGACCGCATGTGGCCAGAAATGTCCTCGCCTTTTTCCAAGCACATCAGACGCCCTTGTTCCCCTGGCCTGCTCGTTCACCAGACATGTCCCCAATCGAACATGTGAGGGACAAGGTTGCTCATCGATTGGCTCGTCAGACTCCTGCAGCAGCAACTGTGGATGAACTGTATACCCGTGTAGACAGAGCATGGCAGGACATTCCCCAGGCCCTTATTCAGAGCTTGTTTGACTCAATGCCACGACGTTTAGAGGCTGTAATTGCATCCCACGGTGGTTTCACCCGATACTAATGTGACAATAAAACGCATTGTATTGACCTGAAAATCTAATGGTTTCTTTTCTGACCCATGATATGCAAATGCTCCAAATTTAATGCAGATTGGGCTATTCCATCAGGGTGTTGCGATTTTTATAAACAGTAGTGTACTTGTAGATGCGCTAACATTGAACCAGTCGACGATCGAATGGGAAACTGAATGTTTGAAAGATAAACTGAATTCTACCTTGAATTCTCATTACACAGGTTTGAATTATAGTGGATAAAATTCTTGAATAAATATAGCCACTACAGTTTGAATGGGAATCTGAAGAAATGCCAAGTCTCCTTATTTTAACGGTCTCTGGGAGCAACTGAGAGGTTGCTGCTTGATCTAACAAGAAAAGTGTCAGCTGTCTTTAGTGTTTACATTCACAGCAGTATGCGGTTAATATGACCCGCTTGTGAGAGTCCTATGATTCTTCCAATACGACCCATTTCAGAGAGTCTTTGGACACATATGTCAGTAAGAGTTGTTTGACCCGAATTTCCAAGTCGCCATTCTCGGGTCAATTGACTCGATTGTACAGACTTAAGACTCATTAACGGAAAATTTACTATACGCGTATATACCTATTTACACATTTTTACATACATATTTATACATTTTCACAGCTACTTACACATTTACAGTTATATTTACACACGTGTATACACAGTATACACAAGTTTACACGCGGATATACATCTATTCACACAAGTTTACATACGTCTATACACCTATTTACACACCTTTACACTTTTTTACACATCTGTATAGAATATTTAAACACATAACTTTACAGACATTTAAACACACACGCACACAACTTTTACACACGTGTTTACACCTATTTACACAGGTTTACACTCAGATTCACTTGTTTACGCTTATGTATACATCTGTACAGCTTATTTAGGAAAGTTTACACACATTTATACATATGCGCACAAGTTTACACACGTGTATACACAATATACGCATTTGTACAGCTTATTTAGATAAGCTTACACAAATATGTACATAAATTTACACACGTATATATACAATATATACAAGTTTACACACAGATATACACCTACTCACACAGATATACACCTACTTACATACGTCTATACACCTATTTACATAAGTTTACACTTTTGTAAACATCTGTATAGCATATTTACACAACGTTACACACATTTATACACACAGGTACACAAATTTACACACGTGTATACTGATATTTACACAAGTTTACATTTGTATGCCGACCTGTATGTATTTTATCATCTTTATAGTCAAAATTCGCCAGCAGAAGATAGAACTTCAAGCTTGTAGGCAGAAAAAGGATTTTAATGATAAATCTGTTGCTATATTCTAAAATAACGATCACCGTGTTCATGAAGTCAACAGCTCTTGAATGGTAGACACAATAGGAAGAGAAACGACGACATCTTTTTAAAATTTTTAAACATCAATTTTCTTTTTATAAAGTCATTTATTGATTTAAGAATACATTCAACTTATAATGTACAATGCAATAAATTCACCATTACTTAACAGAATTGATTTGCACAAAAATCAAGGGAATATTTTTGTTGTAACCATTACATCGTTCTCATTATTAATCTGCAAGATTGTTTTTCCATTCCTTTGGGTAGGCTAAATGGAAACTATCACGAGGAGGCTGAAGAGGAAGGCTCATATTAGTATCCTTGGCAGTCTGAAATGCAGAAAAAAGGATGAGGTTTAGATCAATGATTTGCACTCCCTACAATAATGGAAAGGGAAACAGTGACATTTTATTTTAGTTAATATCATATTCGAACTCCGTGCTGAAATTAAGGCAGCCACCCTTCTTACTTTCTTTAAGGCTCCGATACACAGCTTCCGGTGTTTAGATCCATTCTTGCTGCGAGAAACTAGCCATGTTGTTAGCAGTCGATAATAATGAATGCATTTCAGATCACAACGAGTAGGCCTAAATAAAAAATAATCGTAATAATAATGAATAAGAAAACGTGTTAACAAATAAATTTGAAACTATTAAATAAGTATAATGTAATTTAGAAAAATGTGAGAAAAGTGTACTTACTTAGATTCCTGTTTTCGTTCAATTTTTCTTGAACTGATAAAATTTGAAGGAGCAAGACGAACAACGTTAGAGAATGGCTTATTCAACGTTGGGTTTTTGAAGGAGACTATTCTCGTACTCAGAGTTGAAGAGACTATCCCTACTGATAGATAGTCTTTAGATAACTTGTCCCATCCATAGTCATGTTAAAGAGTAGTATTAGTTCCAATAATTTTGTATTAATCTTCTTATTAATACGAACGGCGAAATCGTCCAGTATCGCTATCCGCCATGTTTTCGTAACTTGATTTCGTATCTCTACCGGAAATGATTCCCATTTCCTATGATTTGGCTCGTTAAGCTGTGTATGGCGCTGTTAGATGAGTCGGGGTTTCGTAAACACTTGAAGATGGGTGGTACAACTTATCTAGGAAGTACTGCATTCTTATAATCGAGTCAGACAGCTATAACTTAATAAAATGAGTCCTACGATCTGGAAATTGCTGTGAGTGTGGGCGCCGCCATTTTCTTTCAGCCTTCCTCAGCATTTGCAAGCACCTCTTCGATATGATAAGATTGCTGAGCTTTGGCTGAGGCAAATGCGACGTCTCAAATTGGAATGACTTTGCTGAACTCGGCTGAAAGCGACTGAACTGCTGAGGGAAAAAGGAATGTGCGGTATGCTTCGAGTCAGCTGACGCATTTTGAGGAAACACGTGCTTGTTGCCAGATTCAATATGGCGTTGTCCACAGTGTAAATAAAAAGTAATAATTAAGTTTAGCAGAATAAAAGTGCATACTTAAACGTTTAGGGTGGAGCCTGTAAGCAAAAAATTAAAAAGGCTTAAAACTTTTTAACGTTGTGCTTTTTCTCAGGTTACTTTTTAAGTATCCCGGTTTTTTGTTTTGAAAATCGGGACACTTTTTTAAATGTTCCATTTTTTTGTTTTGAAAATCTGGGATCCCTAGTTTACAACAATTGTCTATTGATAACAATAGGCCTAACAGCTTAGTGTATTAGGGTATTCTAACAACAGAAAACAGTATTGTACTCCAGTTACGGATCTTTGCTTAATATGCATATCAATCAACGTACCATACTTAATAGGCAATAAGCCGATCAAAATGTTTATAAAATTTTAATTTCATTACTAGTTTCATTTTTATTTTTTATTTATTTTCTGATATTTTTAGCCCAACCTGAATGAATTGTTTAAACAAAACCAGCGCGTGCCTCGACAAAACTTAGTAACGGCGCGTGCTTCAACCTCACATCAACAATCTTTAAATGATTAAGAAAAATTAATATTGTATTCATTTATAACTCGTCAGTACGAATCGATTGACATATTACATGACCTATGTTGGTGTCTTTGATTTTAATGCACGTGCTTGAAGGAGTCATTTTTTTCGGACTGGCATTTCTGAAATCGAAAACACATATTCGTTTTGTGCTGGTGGTTCCAGATCGAATGACATATTACTTGGCTTATATTGCTGATTAAAAATTTTAAACTGGGGGTGAGGTGTTTATAGTCACATGACTGTTAGACCGTTTTCAATAAACTAATCAGGTGAGCTCAGGAATGGTCGCTGTCGAATACAGGGAGGAGGCAAGAGGGCATACCCAACACCTTCTATAGGGGGGTGTTGGCATACAACACACCCTTCCCTCCTCCCTGATCGAATAGCGAAAACAGAATTTATTTATTTAGAATTTGAAACTTAAAGCATTCTCGAGAAATCGTCGGACATGCAGACATACGGACAGACAGACAGTCGGACGGACAGATACACAAACAAAGTGAAACGTATATATAAAACCAAAAGTCTGTTTGTACGTTTGTGTCTGTGTAGCTCCAGGCGATCATATTGGCTAAACAATGTCACGACGTTCAAGGCTAATCGAAAAGGCTAATCTTAATGTTAAGACAGTATTATTGTTAAACTCAGGATGGGCAGAAGAATTTTGATTGTTGCAATATTTTTATCTGTAAAATAATCTATTGATGGCAAAGACATTTTTTCCATCATTAAAATGTAATATCCAGTCATTGATAACATGGATTTTACATTTGAAAAGTAAAATCATGTACTGAAACATAAAATATATGATGACTTATTGTCTGATTTTTGAAATGTCAATTTTCAAATTTTAAAAAATATTCTCATTCAGTTATTGCAACCAGATTAACTTAAACTATTACTAACAATAGTGTAATTCAGAAGTTTTTTAAATAGGATATCACATAAAATGAATAATAAAATCGGACTCGCGCATCGAGGGTTCCGTACTACCATATAATAATATATTTACCAAAATATGCCAGGTTCTGGAGGGTATCGTACTGTGTCCTCGAATTTGGCTTTTATAGACACATAATCTATAAGTGTCGAAATTTATAAAAAAAAATGCATTTGTAAGATTATTAGTTAAAAATTCGTCATGGTAACCCATCGCCTTCTTTTACCAAGTACAAACATTTAAACATTTATTTCTTTTTTATTACATTTTTTATTATTTGTTACACAATCCGCCATAATGACACATATTCTATAAAAATTTCGACTGACTGCCTATTACCGTTCAAAACATACATCCCTTAAAAGGTCGGACGGAAGGAAGCTTAGTAATAGGGTCCCTTGATCCTTTGAGTACGGAACCCGAAAAATTATTTCTGCATCGATTAAATAATGGTCGAGACTCAGTGCTTCATGCACTCCATAGGTTTCAACTGCGGCTTATAGAATGAAGGCAAATGGCGATCAGATAAATTAGAGATAAATAGCATACTGTTTATCCCTTTTTGGATAGATTTGCCCACTATTTTGGGAAGAGACCCATGACCTGACGTTCAACTTTAATGTTATCATAATAGCAACATTTTATTTCTGAATTTGTCAATAGATGGCGCTACCTTAACTTTAAAATGCACTTTAGGTTGTGTCTTTTCCGTTGGCAACGAGGTTGTGTCCAATGACGTATTAAAGGTGGATTCCTAATCCTATGATTTACATCGCTACAAAAGCGAAGCCAATTGAAATCATGACAGCTCTGGGCAGGAGTGAACCATGGAGTTGTTATCTGCCTGGCATAGCATGCTTAAAAAGCTTGCTAACGTTTTTTTTTGGGTTTTTTTTTGGAATACCGCGAATTTTGGGGCTTTCCTTTGCCTTTTGGGGGGAGTTCAAACTCAGCTTTCCTTCCATGTTGTGGGTAAAGGGATGTCGTGAAGAGCTGCCGAACGTGAGTATTCATGGTTCCTCTCTTCTCGTTAACTTGACGAATATGCGTCCTTGTAACGAGGTCGATTTGGCCTTGTAACTGACAAGGAGACTCCAAGTACTCTGACTCACCGATTTTGTTGGTTTGTGGTGAAAACAACCTGGGTTTGATTCCCATGCAGGCCATGACGTTTTTTTCTCCTGAAATTTTCCTTAATATATATAGGAGTTAAATGTAACTTTTTTAAACGTAATAGCAGTTTTCCAATTCGTTGTCGTTATTTTTCGCAATTATTATAGAAGGAAAGCAAAAGAAATGACTGTATATTTTAATTAATACACTATGATGAACAACTATAAATTTTTTTACCAAAATATAAACAATATAAAAAATTAAAAACACATGAAGCCGGATAATTATTTTAGCCAAAGCAATCTGCAATAAAGTCTTTAAAATTATAAATATATCTTAAATCTGTGACAAGTAATATTAATTTTTTTGTAGAATGGAAAAAAAAATAGAGGTAAATATTTACATGCAGGTAAAGAGAGGTAGAGAAGCAATAGTAAATTTCCATTGCTAGCAAATTTCCGCTCCTTGGAAATGTATCTTGTCACAGATATGCTAGTCGCTCGCTATTTTTTCTTGTGATAGGACATGTAAAAAGGTTTCCGTAATGGATATTACATGTGATGCAAGCAATTCTGCATATCAAGATGACTCAAAAATTTGAAATCTTCAAATTAGAACTTGCAATTGCTATAAAAGTGTGCGAAAATTTGTTAAGGACGCAAGTTATATCCTGATAATAATGAAAAATAGGAAAGAAAGGAAAAACTTCATCATACATTATTTCAACACCTGTTGAATTAATTGGCAAAGAGTTATTTATGCATGAATTAGGTGGACGTGGTTTCGAAAATGAAAACTGTATAGACCGTTGAATTAGACAATGAGCCCTACGATGAAGAAGAACAGTCTTCGGAATGTACACCAGAATCTGTATCAGCTTCGGATAGTGATTACATTCCATCGTCTAAAAAGAATAAAACATATCCAATAACTTTTGTGTGACTCCAGAATGTCGAGTCACTTCCCGTTTCTGTCTTCAACGTTCGTCGAGCGGCCTTATCTGCGGTTTTATTTATTTATTTATTTATTTATTTATTTATTTATTTATTTATTTATTTACAACTTTACATCCCAAGAGGTTACAACAGGTTATTTAAGTAATCTAACATGATGAGACGAGTTAATATACGATTTAAACATGAATCAGTAATGGAGGTTAACAGGTCCTTTCTTATAATTGAGAGGGAAATAGGAGGGTTCAAGAAATACATATTCTGCACAATTTGGCCCCAACATATCCATAAAATTATTTAACTACACTTACATTCATTCCTAAATATTAAAAGATAGGTTGTTCCAAAGTGAACAAACATTATAGGGAAAAATGCATATAACATATTGTCGCGAACATAAACCGCAGGTATTAGAAATGCCCAAGACCAGTTACTTACACTTCGAACGTTATGATAAACAATTATTTGCACCATTCGTTGTGTATGCTGGTTAGCTGAGTTTCCGCAATTTCACCTAGGAATGTGAGAATTCTTTTCGTCGTGTTTGCCTTTTGTTATCCGAGGATTCTGACGCAGGTTTGGTTTAGGTTTAGTTAGCCCTATTTACTACTAACCCCTGTTTAACCCTCTTACCCTTTTATCTATTATTATTAGTATGTAGTCTTCATTTATTTTCCCCTTCTCTGGGTGGCTTGCCTATTCTTTGCTGTTGCGGTTTTATTTTTCTTTTTCAGATGCCTCGGATTCTTCTTTACCCTGCTGCGGCCTTCATCTAGTCTTTCGTTACCTACTGTGTGTTCTTCTTTCGTCGTCCCGCCTACCAGTTCGTTCGTCGTCGTCGTCTTCGTTAACATTATTGCTTCATAGATTTTGTGTCCTGGTTTTGCTGTGACTCTTTCGACATGTTGTGCCCTGTTACCTCTTGTGGATCCTTCTTCTTATTGTACTTTTTATTACCAAGGAAATTTTGCGATTTGTTTTGTCTTTAGCTATTTGGTATTGCTTTGACTTTATGTACTGTAATCTGTTTGTAATCTAGCTATTCCTCTTTGTAATAAAGTTTACAATTTTTTCTTAGTATCCCTTTGGGCTAAGGTTTTTTTTTATTTTTATTATAAGCTTTTTATAACTTTGCTGTGTTAGTTTGTTTAGGTCAAATCTTGTAATCAATATTAAACCAACTTTCCGACAAGCTAGGGAGCTGCAATTTGACACACTTATGCAGAATCGATGACAATTTATGATAAAGAAAAAAATTTTCAAATCGGTTCATTGGTTCGTGTTCTAATGGTACTAACTCATTACTACGAATTGATTGTTGTAGCAATTGGACATTTCGTTATGGCGAGAGGTAAATGTATCTATTGTTTATTGTTGCAAAATTAAGCTGTATTGTTGCCACTAAATAAAACATTATAAAAGCTTGGTTTGATAAAACCTTTTTCCTCTTATTTTCCCTTACGTTAACTGAAAAGATAAATTATTGACTTTACTTAGATTTTCTTTTTGGGTTTATTTTCCGGGAGGGCCCCCTTTGTTAATGTTTCTTATCTGATCCACGCTCTGCCCAGTAATATTTATTTTTTTATTTTTCCTTGGGGTCTTCATATCCGCCCGTTTTCTCCCTTTATTCATCTCTCTTAATTTTACTTACGCTAACTAAAATAAAGAGAAATGAATAAAGGCAGAAAACGGGCGGATATGAAGACGCCAGGGAAAAATAAAAAAATAATTTTATTTCCCTCTTTTGCTGTGCGTATCACCAACTGGCACGCTACAATACGTACATACATATAGACGGAATTTTTTAATTTCTCAAAAATTCAACCTATCTTTTCGAATCATGAGTTTTAAGTCGATTTCAGTAAAAAAAACTATACCTGCCAAAGCCGCGGGTTTTTAAGGCGTAGAATTACTACTGTATGTTGTTATTGGTTTGGTTACTGTTAATGTTTTTTTTGGCGAAAAAAGCAAAATTTTAAGATTCTTTACTTTGTTCAATTGCATTACTATTCTGTGAAGAATGGATCTGTGAAATGAAAAGTAACAAACATAAAAAAGTTCCGGAATTATATTTCGAATAGTAAATGCAAGTATTTCCCATTATAAATGCCAGTATTTGTCGAGACCTTGTCTAAATTGAAATGATGTTTCATAAATTCAAATGCTCCTTCGTTTCGTTTGGCATCGATATTACATGGTGACAATAAATTATGGCAACAGAAATGGACGCGTCCAGACGCGAATATATTAAAGCGCCACCAAATAATTTTTAATTCATTGCAATCACTGCATATTCTTAGGCAAGTCATCCGTGTTTCAACCTATTTTGAGTTAATTGATGTGTGTTTTGAAATGTCAAGTAAACGCAGTGCAATTTTGGAGCTATTTGGAGCGTGAAAAAAGCGCCAATGTGAAATTGTTAGTTTGCTCAATGTTGGCAAAGACGTCGTCTCCAAAGCGCTCAAACGGTTCAAATAGCTTAGCCATTATGGCGACCGTCCAGGAAGAGGAAGAAAGCGTACCACCAACACGTCCTGGAACGGCAAAATCATCTAAAAGTGAATCCAACGAAATCCCAGGGTCTCAATGAGAGAAATCGCTCGTGAGACCGGAATCAACCGCGATTCAGTGCGGAAAATGGCAACAGAGGAACTCAAACTGAAGCCCTACAAACTGTAAAAAGTCCAGCATCTCACAGACGAAAATAAGCGCGTACGGCTCCACAGCTGCCGCCAACTCAAGCGTCGGGCCGCAGCTGAGAGATGGAAGCGCATCTTTTTCACCGACGAGAAGCTTTTCATTGTGGAGCAGGCATACAATCACCAAAACGACAGAGCGTGGTCAGTAGAAGCACCCGGCACCTCTGCAGCCATCGAACGTCGCCAAAACCCGCACTCCGTGATGGTATGGGGCGGAATTTGCGCCAGTGGCAAGATACCCCTCGTTTTCGTGGACCAAGGAGTCAAAATCAACCAACAAGTTTACCATCGTGACATTATCAAGGCTGTGGTACTTCCTTGGGTTTGGCAGCATTTCGGCAATGCGGATTGGACCTTTCAACAAGACTCTGCACCAGCTCACAGAGAGAAAGTGACGCAGGAGTGGTGCAAGAGCCATTTTCCAGATTTCATCCATTTCAGCAGTGGCCGCCCTACTCGCCGGATCTCAGTCCGATGGATTACAGCGTATGGTCGATCTTGGAAGCCACGACCTGTGCTAAACGCCACAACAATTGACATAAGTCCCTGAAGAAATCGCTGAGGAAGTCCCTGCGCCAAGAATGGGACCGATTGTCGCTCGACGACTTGCGGCCCATTGCTGAAAATTACAATACACGTTTGGGGCTTTGTATCGCCGCCAAAGGAGCCAATATCGAAACCCAATGAACATGTTATTACCAAGGGACCATGCTTTATTTATTAATTCTCAATTGCTTTACTTTTCGTTTTTTGGATTAAAAAATTTGTACACAATGAGTTGCCAATGAATCTTGAAGAACCATTTAAGGTAACGTCCACTAAACATAAATCGACAACTCCATAGCCAATCAATCTCCATCTTACTCGACAGGTTTATAGTCTGCTACACTATTTAAATTTCTATAAATTGCCACACTATTCGCTTTACGCTGCCCATTTGCTGTCTTAGAACGGAGAGTATTGTTCATGAATGCTTTTAAATAGTGACCCCTTAAATCGGTTCGTCGTACATCTAAGTTTCACTCAATGCAAGAAAATCCGATTTTGATAATATATCATTTGTCTCGATATCTAGGTGATGTGCAATGTAACTCTGAACATTTAAATTTGCTATTGTTATTGTAATCTGATCTCCTGCGTCGTTGGTAGTCGTAAATTTTCTAACTTGATCGACAAGTGTTTTAAGTTTATGATTTTCTAGTCTAGCATATTCGTCTGTTATCTCTTTGATAGTGAGGGCTGTGGTAACGTTGTTGTTGAGCTTTCAACTCCTCATTCCTAATCCTTTCACGCTCCTCTTGTTTTCGTTGTTGTTTTCCTTCTCTTAACCGTTCACGTTCTTCTTTTTCTTTTTCACACTTATTCTTCAAACGCAAATTGCGAACATATTTTTGATTATATCCGCTCGACATCGTACACCGCTACCAAGCGAGTTTAACGATAGACTGCAGTCGGATAGCTAACTCCAATTAGTTCCAATACTTACCGCACTCGTATACGCTGCAACAGCGCCACTCCGTTATTACGACGGCGCGCAAATAAAATTCACTTAACTTTAATTCACAATACTTGCTGTAACTTTGCACCCAGCCGTCCATTTTGTTGAAATTTTATTTATTATTCAAGACCTAACCTTCCTCTTTCCAACGAGATTTGACCATAGTTGTAGGATATAGTGATGCAAAGATAATAGACTGAGATTTGTACATCACTTTTTGAACGAAAAACCGCGTCTGAATTTTTCCTCGGCTGCACCCCTGATAGACGTAGTTTTACGTCAAAACTCCAAATATGCAGACCACATTCTATCAAGCAAATATGAAATCGGGAATTATGAAGAAACATGCAAACTAACCTACAAAATTAATGATAAGAGAGAAATAATAATCATTGAAAACTTATTTATATTTTTATGTTAAATAAATATTATCCACAAGAAATTTTAAATAATATGGAAATAGTAGACAGCAATTTATTTTTCAACCAATTATTAAAAAAGGAGAAAATAAAAGAATTATTAAGCAAAGACAAAGATTACGAGCACTATACAGGGTGAGGCATGTAATCTGTACCAGCGAAGGTCTGTGATCTGGGGTCACCAATAACTATCGATTGGACCCATGTATGTTCCGCGATTTTTTGTAGTTTTCGAGATATGAATTTTTTTGTTTTATTTTCAGATTTTTTTAAATTTTGGACGGTTTTAGCTATAACTTTTTCTGTGAAGTGATTCTTTGAGATTTTCTTTGTTAGTATTATGGCTATGTAACACCCACAAAAATTTCGAAAGCGCGCGCGAAATTTTTGTCGTTTTTTTAGTTTTTCGAAATTATCGTTTCCGTAGGACATGACGATGCCCCATAGGAATGAACATTCGGTAATTTTGGGAGAACCCCGTGAATCAGAGGTGTTTTGACTTGGGAGTTTGTCGTCTTCAATTTACGGGAAGAGAAAAAGAAAAAGAGAAATTGAATGTCATATAATTGATAAAAAATTGATTACTGAAAATATAAAATTATTAAAACGTATAAGTTTATTGTTAAAACAAACAAAGGAATTTCAGCGATTGTTTCGTCCGCGGACAATAAGCACGTGAATGGAACCTTGCAGGCTTTGTTGGAGGAATGTTTTTTGTTTTTTTTTAGTCTTCTCTTGGTCTCGATGTAGGGTAGTTGCTAACAACAAATGGCGTTGGACAACAAGGAAGTCGCATTTTTTCAAGACATTGTCTTATAGAATGTGGAAGACTCGAAAATGAAGGAGTCTACATTGTGTCGCGTATCCAGTCTACGCCAAAGAGATAAGAACTTTTATCTTCAAAGAATTTTAATCATTTGAATCTTAAATTTGATAATTAACCAAATGAAAACATAAGACAAGCCCTCGCTCTGAAATTAAGTCCGGTAGAACGTGGGAGAAAGTGAAATCGACCCAATGAATTTTTGTTTTCGAGGCCACGCCAGGATGTTAATATATAGGACGAATGTTACTTTCACGTATCCGGTAAAGTAGTAGTTATTTTGGGCCATGACTGTTATCATTGGAAACACTCTGCCGAGTTTTTTTTTGTTTCGAACAGGTTTTGAAGACAGCCAGCCCCAATACCAGCGCTTAGAATTTAGAAGGGTAGGAATCAAAGAATGAAGCTCGAAGCAACTCGGAAACCAAATGTTGGGATCAAAGATCTGGGAAAAATCATCTTTCGAAGAATTTCTACAGCAATCTCATCGAGGAGTATCTGAAGAAAAATAAGAAAAATTAGGTATATTTATCGACGGTCCTACCACATACTAACCGTATTAACCTGATCCTATAGTATA
>JAHWFO010040816.1:560145-583673 GCA_023313115.1 Rhysida immarginata
TTAATGTTTTACGTTGGGTGTTGCATAATGCCACCTGTAAGATCTTTTTAGATCTTAATTCCGTGGAGGCAATAACATCTGCCTCTCCACTTCAAAAGTGGCAGTTTAAGCTATTTATCTTTTGTGAATTTAGTAATTATAGTTTTTGGTCGTTAGATATTAATTATCGTATTCATTTGTTTAGCTTGTAAGCTTTGGTTAGGTTACCAGCTGAATTATAATTGTAAAGGCTTACGTTAGAGCCTTTGATGTAATTTACTTTTAGGTGAATTTGGTAATTACAGTTTTTGGTCGTTAGACATTAATTGTCGTATTCATTTGTTTAGCTTGTAAGCTTTGGTTAGGTTACTAGCTGAATTATAATGTAAGGGCTTACGTTTAAGCCTATGATGTAATTTACCGATAGGTCAAGTGTGCCTTGAAGATTTGGCTTATTTGTAAGATTTAATCTTTAGATTTAGGATTATCTCGCACTGAGGTGCAGGTAAAGTTAACCTATTTTTGCTTGTCTTGGACTATTATTTAATTGCATTTTTGTGATTAGTATTAATAATTATTTTTGCAAAGGGAGCCCACTTGACTCCTCATTATCTTTGCTACTTTTATTTGATTTACAATAAACTGTATCTTTTATTTTACTCTATTTTGTGCGCTGTTGCATGTTATTTAATTTCCACTGCGCTACTCCAAATTTTAGCTTAAATACATGTGACAATGGGTTGTTTACCGTCAAATTTAGACGGGATCCATCTAGTTTAATATTCAAGTTTATTATGTATAGAGTGGAATCATGACATAATGCCTGCCTGTATTGTTTTTTATTGTTATCGCTGATAATTGCTTTTGTAATTGTTGTTAGTTTGATCATCAATTCCAATAAAGTTGACCAACTGACAACAACCTCTTGTCCACAAAAGAATTATATAATACAGTATAGTAGCTATACTCCCCACAATGACCTCAAAATCAACAACTTTACTGGAATTGAGAAACTGGAAAGGACTGTGGATAACGACATGACCAACTGACAACAACCTCTTGTCTACAAAAGAATTTTATTTTTTGCTTAATAAAATTCTTTTGTGGACAAGAGGTTGTTGTCAGTTGGTCATGTCGTTATCCACAGTCCTTTCCAGTTTCTCAATTCCAGTAAAGTTGTTGATTTTGAGGTCATTGTGGGGAGTATAGCTACTATATTATACAAAGCTTTTTTCTACTACAGGTTGGATAATCCCGTGTTAAGAGCATTTTTTCTCTGGCTGACAGAGCGGTGCAGCAAACACTGTAGTTTGTGACAAATTACAAAACGGATTATAAGTCGTATGAGCCGAATATTAAACTCTTTTGAGATCCAAGTGATCCAATTAGTAGGAAAGAATGGATAAGAAATATTCCGCGATCGGATCGTGTGTTGACAGCGAAACATTATGTTCGTTGAAATTCATTTTCAAGCCACGCTTCTTTCATGAAAACATGTAGTAGAAACAGCCTTGGAATTATTCGTTCATAAGAGGTTACATTGCCTGATCTATGGCCATCAAAGCATCCTCTCTCTTCACACTCTCAATCGCTTCTCTATCTCTTCTAATCATCGCGTCGTGACTTTTTTCGTTCGCCCCCCCCCCCCCCCACGTTTCTGTCTCTCACTCGCATCTCAAGAGAAACGGGGAAGGGGGTGGGAGGGACACGATTTCCCGTTCTCTGATATCATTTTATTTTCTTTAAATAAAATACTTATTCACTATATTAATGGATGAACTTACAACTAGAGAACTAGAGTTATCTATATAATAATTTAAATGTCGAGTTGTTGGATAACGGTATAATTGAATCCGTTTACATAAATTATTATCAATTTGATTGTCATCAGCCTCAGTTGGGTAATCGCCTCTGATGCCCGAGGGCGCAGGTTCGATTCCAGCTGAGGACGACGAAGATTTTTCAAGAGGGAAATCCTGAGATCATGCACTTCCTTCGGATCCTGTTTGTCGGCTACAGGTTAAAGAACTCTTGCGAGGCAAAGTTTGTAGCCCCTGTAACGCCAACCTGATATGAACAAAGTAGTTGAAAGGGACTTTAATACCCACCGATCATTTCTCCAGAATATCACAAGACGATGATTAAAGATCATTAAATTAAACTCCACTATTAATAAATAAACTTCATATAATTTAAGCAATGATTGGGAGATGTTAATTGCCTAATATAAAAATTGCTTTTTATCATAGTTTCATAATAACGACTAAAACTATTTATTTATGTTTAAAATGTTGAAGTGAAAATATAATAAAGAAATCAATTACATTGAAATTAATTTAGCGATTTTTATTATTAATCCTATAGGATGAATCAGTAATTTACCCACTGCACTGTCCTTTCCTCCATCTGGAGAGCGAAGAAAAACTAGGACCAACTTTGCTATAGCGACGTTACGCGATTTTCCAACCTGTAATAGAACCGATTTGATTACACCGAGCTGACTCAACCGCCAATACAGAGGATTTTTATTTTGCTATGGAAACAAAAACTAACTTTGACAAATCTACAGACAAAGATCTTTCATTTAAGTCCAAAATGAAGTTTTGGATATGCAGTAGTTTTCTTTAACGAACTGTCGAGAGAACCAACCTTAGAACTAAATATATGGATAGGACTGAACAGTAAAAATGAAGACAAAAGAAATAGAATATAAAAATATTAAAAAGAGAGGAAATATTTATGAAAGCTGAACATTAAGAAAGAAAGAGGCAAAAATGCAAAATTTGATAAGAAAGAAACATTTAGAAAAACCTGCGTCAAATTAGGAAATAGCTGGAGTGGAAGAGGAATATGGGAAAGGTAATGAAGAAATGGTTAATACCATTACGAGTTAGGTAGTGGAATTTTCAAATAAGATATGACTCAAAATGCTTTCTTCCTTTTTTGTTATGGAAGTTATTGCAAAGACTATAAAGACTAACGTCCCATAAGGAGTGGCCAGGAGAAATAAAATGTTTAGTGCCAGTGGTGTCAGCGAAGTCAAGGATGTAGAATTTGTGTATGGCGAATTTGGTACAAACAGTACTGTATTACCAGATTCTCCAACATACTGCTTCTGACAAACTTTCCAATGTAAGAGATATATTATGCTGTGAGAAGTGCAGGTCAGGTTCTGATTAACCTTGAAGGTAGAGGAAGAAGCACTGCTGGAAATGGAGGTCGCAGGGATAAGGAAATGGTTAAAGAGGCGGCAGGATTAAGAAATATCTTCGTAAGTGTTTAGAAAGCCATCTATCAGGTCTATTATATTATTTATAAAATGATAGTTGATGGATTTTCACATGATTTAATAGTCTAGTTCACTCGTTTTTGTCCAACAAGTCTTTTCAGGTTAGAGTTGGAGATGAATTTCAACAGGTTTTAGCTATTACCTGTGAGATAAATGGTGGAATCCCACAAGGATCAGTGCTGGAATCAGTTTTGTTCAATTCGTGAAGTTCCGGAAATCTCTAACTGCAAGCTATATTTCCATGCAGATGATGCTGATATAATAACACGGGCACGCCAGCCTAGTGTTGTTGTATGACGTCTGCAAAAAGCCCTTAAAGAATGAGAAATCTAGTTTACCAAGTGGTGATTAAAACTGAATGTCGACAAATGCAAGGCGATGTTTAACACTAAGAAGAGAAAGAAAAATCTTGACTCCTTGAAATTATATGTCGACAAATATGTTGATATTTATAGATATCTGGGCGTTGTTATTGATTCAAAACTGACAAGGAATATGCTTGTGGCTTATGCGATGAACAAGGCCGGAAAAGCAAATTTTATCTTAATTGCTCTGTTTGCTCGTAACAGTGCCCATAGTTTTGATCCAATATACATCTAGTATGTCAATTTTGATGACATTGATAATGTCATTTTCCCAGATTACTGGGTTTCATAGGTTTTTCGTTTGTGTAGCTTTATTAGGAGATTTACTCCTAGCTCAGACGAACGTCAGTAAAATTTCTGTCCACCAGAAGGAAGTATTTTTCTTCTTTCATGCTATGGATGACTTTTGTGGTTACATCAGGCTTCTTTTCTAGTTGAATGTATTTCCTTCGAAATATGTTTATGAAAGGTGATATTATGTATTTCCTTCTTTTGTTTATAGATTAATTGCTAGCACTGGTATCCGGCGTTGCTTGGGATAATTTCACTTGTAGGTAAAGAGAACAATCTCAAAAAATTAAATTATAACTCCCAATTGGATAAATAATAACTCAATCCAAACAACACGGAGCAAAGGCACTATCCATTCTACGAAAAATACGAAAAACCGGAATTCTAGGTGATATACAGGGACTTTATTTACCACTTGATATCCACCACCAGGGAACATCATTGGATACTTTAGACCCAAGTTTTTCTTGCCCTTGACGTAGAAGCTCTTAGACCCTCTTGCTCTATTCGAAACTCCCGTTGTTTCCGATATCCGTACAGCATTTTCTGGTTTACCTGCAGAGTTTATCTGATCAATTCTCGTTCTTTATGTTTACTTTCCAGGCACATAAATTTTTGCCATTCATGTGGAGTTTGATAGGGAGCTCAAGGGAGACACGTCTGCCTTATTCATGTCCTGTTACTCCATCACCATTTTATGCTCATTATTAATAATTTTTGGAAAAGAAGGTTCAATCATCGCATAATTAGCATCTTAGTTTCCAAAATACTCACATTCACACAGAATAGATCCAAATGTATTTTTATGAAATGTTTGGATCTGCTGTGCTATCAAAAAAGCTAAGTAATAACCCCTGCGTGACTCTGACTCACTGTTTTTTGTGTTTTTTTTGATAAAAATTTAAAATATCTTAAAAATAATTTCCCAAGAAAACGCTTAGAATTATTAGAGTAAAAATTCTTAATGAAAATTAAAAAAAAAACACTTTTAAGGGCTCACTATGTGTGGACCTCTCCAAGTATGCCACTGCTAGTCTAAATAATTTCTTAGTCATGTAATCTTATTTTAGATGTATATTAGATGTTGTTCCAATTCCCACTCTTCTCTCAATGTCTTGAAGCAAAACTTCGCCATTTAACACTTTGTGTAGTTTAGCAGTCGCCGATTCTTCTATTGATATGTTCACCATTTGCTCAATACACCACGGAGCTAAAGGAGTGCTTCGTCTGTCGTCTTTCCACTCTTCCTCAATAGTCTGCTCACTCTCCATTATCTCCAGTTCATGATCATTTTTAAAGATTTTCAAGAAATTGTTATGTACTAGGAACTCTCAATTCTAAGAAAAGCCTGAATAACAGGAATTCTAAGCATTGTTACAAATTGAAACTTACCTATATTGCACAAACTTTGCCTTGCATTGTTGGTCATGACATATATACTGTTGGTGCATTGCGTGTTGATACCATTGTTGATAACTATTGTTGCATAAAATTTGCCTTGCATTCTTGGTCATGAGATACATCTTATTACTATGCACTGCAATCGTCATGAATATCGATTTATTATCGATAATTTTTTTTTTTCGAAATCTGAGGTAGACAGTGACCTTCCTCATGGTTTGAAGATCAAATGTGCTAAATTTCATCAAGACCGGAACAAAACTGTAGAATTTTTACTAGATCGGAACATAACCCACACACAAACCCACACACAAACCCACCCACAAACCCACAAACATCCTTCTTTATAGATAGATTTTGTTAGCAGTGCAGGGGATAACTCCGAAAATGCTTCAAAATATGTTTCTCATAAGTAAGATTTCAAATTTACGGGGATACAGATGGAGTAATGTTGAAAATTATCAATATAGTTTTGACGTAAGATTACAAATCTGTTTTGATGTCATAATTGAGTTTTTGTTTTTTTAAATTTGACGATTTCACTGAAAGAGTTAGTTACTTTAGGGACGCCTACCCCTGCTTTACTAATAGAATTTAAACAAAATTATTAAACAATATTAAAAATCTATACATATACTTTTAACTTATATTTAACATGGTAAACATAAATAAAAGCGAGTCATTTTTAAATGTCCGATCACTGAAATAAACACCAAATATTTTTAACACCAAATATTTTTGGAACACCGACCATATGTGTGTGCCATCATGCTCTAACTATACAAAAAAACCTCATTCCTGCTATCATAGCTTTGCTAAAGATAAATCGGGAAGAAATGAATGGACTACAAAGATAAGAACCGATATAAAAATTCCAACAGCATGAAAGTATACAGTGATCACTTTACACTTGATTATTATACCATAACTAGTTAAATAATTTAAAAAAATAATGTTAAAAATCTAAAATCTTTCATGAATTGAGCTAAAAAAAAAATGTGTTGATAAACTTTTTGGTAATATTAAGGAAAAAGTTTTAAGTAATTTGATACAGTATATCATGGGTGATCACTTCTAATTTTAGTTGAAATTCATTAAAAAAGACCTTAAATTAATAGTCATTGGAATCATTCAATATATTGTGAAAAATCTAACGTAAGATATTGAGCTTCAAAGTATGAATGCTGTTATTTTGTGAATGATGTGTTACAATCTGAATTAAGTTTTACACCCGTTTTGTGCAACGAAGCATCAAAACAAAACATTGTTTATATTTCTTGGTGAAATGTGCATAATAACTATCAATTCAGCAACAAAATATCACATGTTTATTTAATATATCTTGTGAAATATAAAATTTATGTAGGTGTTTTTCGTGTATAGGCCAATGGAAGTAATTGAATAAATCAGCAATTGAATCACAGAACTTTCCAAAAAAAGCCAAGAGCCACCCAAGAGCCGCTGGAAGCCTGAAAAAAAAAAGTTAACAGGCGCTTCTTGGTATCAGTGAAGTGAGAAAACATTGAACGTTAGTGCTTCTGATCATAGAGAGAGAGAGGTTATCCTAATCCGCGATGGTGGCGCGCCTCTGGTGTCCACTTGGAGTAGCTTTCCTCCCATGTCCTATTCAGTTAATTCCATTTACGTGAAAAATGGATGACAGCCGAGCAGAGCGCGGAGTCCAAAGCAGATATTTAAGATTCAACGAAGAAACGGAGCCAGGCGCCGTCGTTCTTACCTGGACACTGATACAGAGTTTTGCCGAGAGTTGGTCGCCGAGAGCTATGCAGGGAAACACATTTGTGTAGACCCAAGGTTATTAGAGAGAGACCTTGGTGTAGACCCATTTGCGCGTTACGCTACCTGCGCTTATTCCCTTTCAGCAGCTGTTTTAATTACGATAAGTAAGATCTGTTTAGCTGCCTCACTGCTTAATGAATAAGAGGAAATTGTATAAGTGGGAAACGTACATGAATGTTGATTACGGCCATTGCGTAATGCTTTTATTTTAGCACATTTTCGTAGAAAAGTGCATATATGATCGGTTTGTCTAGCTGTCCATCCGTCCGTCTGTCCATCTGTAGACACAATTCCAACAATGCATTGCGTTGCAATACAAAGAGTGCGTGTATTGAATGGGAGAGCTAGTTTGCACAACATCTCGTCATATCACGTTGTTCTCGCGAGAACGCCAAGAACGAAAATGAGAGTTCAGAACGTTCTCTCCTAACCAACATGGCAGACTCGCATCGCATAATGGGGAAATGCCACATATTAATCAGTTTTGTCCTCACTTCGAGTAATTAATATAAGATAGGATTAATATTATGAATGACGCCAACAATCTGCAATTCAAGAAACGCTAAATATCTTTCAAATACACAAGATTAGAATATATGCGGTCATTGCGTGTCGATGCTCCTCACAGTCGATGCTCTCCCTTCCCTTGACTGTGTGCTTCTCCTCCTCCCCTCCTTTGTATGATATTCTAGTATTAATGCTACATCCTTCGCAGTTTTTACAATTATGAATGTCAAAAAAGTAAAAAAAAAAAAATTCCAATTAACTTCAAACAGAGCATTAATAATAAATAAATATAAATAATGTTCATACTAATATTTATGTATAAGACCAAATAAATGCGCACTATGTATCTTAAATAGTGGTACAGGAAAATGCAATAAAGTGACAACAGGCACAGCCTGCAACTTAAGTTTATCTTGATGAGAGATTATGCAGACGTCTTAGAATCAATTGTATAATTATTGTGGGTTTATTCATCTGCTGTACATTATACAGGGTGTATCTGAAACAGTTCTACGAACGACAACACTGGTAAGCGTACAACTTATGGTAGAAACTAAAGTTCATAAGCTGAAAGAATGTTTCCCGGAGTTGCGGTATATGGTAGTGAAACCGAACTCAGTTGTATACGGGTTATGGCCGTTTAGTTTACCGGCATATGTGGAACAGTCGGCGGGCTTCATATATGCCAGACGACACGTGTTGGTTAAATAATTATTCTCCCCTTCATTAGCGAAGGTTATTCACGAAGGCGTGTAATGGCGGCCCCGGTGACGCAAGTGGAGAAGATTTATCATGGTTTGAATCTTGTGGCGCGTCATTAATTGATAATTCATGCTTTGGTGGCGTTTCTCCCTATCAATTCAGGGCGTGTTAGTTAAAGTGTATTACGCCGGACGACATTGGGAAAACGAAAGCAATGAACTTGCAAGATAGTGAGTTTTTGATATATGTGCTTTCTCATTGTGTATTTGTGCGACGTCAGTGAATTAAGTTGGGAAAAGAAAAAGGAATTCACTTAAATATTTATTTTATGAATATGAGTGTAATTTCTGAATATTGTGGTTATGTATAAAATTGAGAACCTCGACATGTTCTTATATAAAATTGAGAACCCCGACATGTTCTTATTGTGAAGAGTTTTACTTAAGTTCTAAGATTAAGACTTAGGAAACCAGATTTTGTGATATTGTGTTTTTCGGTGCGAGTAGTGGTGACACGTACCACAGTGTGTAAATTTAATTCTACTTACGAGTTTTCGTGTAGATTAGTATTGACTTTCTGATGAACTCATTTAATTGAACAATCGGACTGATTATCCGATTACTCATTCCCAAGCTGGGCATAATAATTCTGATGAGTTGTTAAATTAATGTTATATATATATTCATAATCTGTATGTAAAAATGTAATTTTAAGAAATCGTATTCATAGACGCATAGCTATTGAATTATAACTGGTAGAGTGGTAAACTTAATTTTGGTCTTTACTATTGACGATAGCTTTTGTTTCAGAATATAGTGGATAATGATGTCCACCTTGTGTGTTGCGTTTATAATGTAACATGGATTTAGTGTGCTAAGATTTATGATAGATAATCATAAGTAGACTTGGGCCGGTTTCGGCAATCTGCATTTTTGATTTTGTGCATTTTGTGTTTGGTCAATTGTATTTTAATTTGCGTAATTTTAAAGCAGATAGGAGTTAACTGCTTTTCATTAATTTATTACTTTTTAAATGCAAATAAACAATTTTGATTCTAATCTTGTCACTTCCTCTGTTCACGTATCTTACCCTTTCCACTGCGTACTCTCATGTTCTTAGTTTTTTTATACGTGACAGCTTTGAATGTTAGCTGAACTTAACAGTCATGAAGATACATTAAGATAGCACAAACTATTGCATAAAATTAAAAAAACTTAACCACTAAAGCGGACTTACACGTCAGGTTAACTGCTGGAGCCAAGCGCGACACGAGACTTGAGTACTCAGCGCGGTCGCGACTTGCGAAGTGAAATGGGACAGTGGTTCATAAACGCTCCGCTCTCAGTCTAGTGGTTGTCCTCGAAGATGCAGAGTTTGGCTGGTTGACTTTGCTCGTGCAATATGACTGGTTGAGCACTAGGTGCAGTGACGATGGGGGTAGTGCGTCCTGGCTGCCTGGCTGCCTCCAATTTCCTTGAGGTCCGTCCGTCCCCTTGAACGGCCTGACGGCGTGTGGGTGGTCCTTCAGTCGGCCTTCTAGGTCGCTATTTCACGCAAGCTTGTTCGCCTCCTCTCTCGGTTCGCTAACCGGTTCGGAAGGGTCCTCTCTCCACTTTGTCAGGTCCTCCTTACACTCAGGGCTGGGTTCCACGATGAGGGATTTCGTGGGCCTCACACAAGGCTTTCTTAAAGAGTTCGTGCCTGTATGAATGAGTTCCGTGTCAACATTAACAGAGTCACAAATTTGAGCACTTGCCTTATGATACCACTCTGGTCGTAAATGAATCGCTTGTGGATTGGAAAGTCCGTGAGCCCTTCGTCTCTTACTGCGCCCTGCATGGGCGGCTTGGCTAGATGTGTAATCTTGAGGGAAACGTCTCTCTGTAGACGATTTTACCCCTTCTTCGTTCAGATTGCCCGAGCCTCCTGGCTTCGGCTGGTCGGCGCCTGTCGCTCTTTGTAACAGGGACTGCGTGGCTCGCTGAGTACGGCTACTTTTCGGATTTCCGAGTTCCTCTCTCGGCGTTCGGACTCTCCTTCGCTTTTTCCGGCTATCTGTCGGAGTATACTCAAGAGCTCCCCAATTAGGATTATTAAAAGTTCTGAATAAGGAAGGTATCTTACTGGTTCTCGGCGTCCTATGTTCACTTCGAGCGGGGGCAGCTCTTCCATCGGACCAGGCTTGGTTGAACCTTTGCTTCGCGCTGTTGGAGCTGAGGCTGATGGTGTTGCCTCAGCGGACGCCTAATAATGAGGTCTTAAAATCTAGGCGTCCAGGCGCACATGCTGTAAGTGGCAGGCAGCCCATACGGGGCTGCGTGACTTATCCAAACGCCTCAAAAACGAGGCCCGTTCACATCTGACGAGGTATCAGAAGGCCATCGAAAAGGTGAAAAAGAAGGTCTGGTCTCCTCCGATGACCTCGCATAAACACTTAGATGATGTGTAGCGTTTTTTAAACGTAAACGGACCTAGCCGTGGCCATTCAAGGAGCAGAAAGGATCGAAGTTGATCGGCCACTTTCCTCCATACGGCCGAGGGTGTTGGAGGCTGACCCTGCGATCGACTCCAACGGGCCAGCCAAAGTTCTTTATTGATGAAGGCGATCGCAATAGCTAGGTCCGTTTTAAATACCTCGCCAGTGGAATCGTTTAAGAGGAAGCGCACGGACTGATAGGAGAAATGTACCAACCCGTAATGCTGAATCAAATGATCCCAGATCGACTTCGCGAACGGGCACTGGTAAAAAATATGGCTGACTGTCTCGGCTACGCCGCAATATAAACATCCAGCAGAACCGACCACCCTCCACTGGTGGAGAAAGTTGGAGGGAGTAAAATCCGTGATGCAACAGTCGCCACTGATAATTAAACAAAGTTCGTTCAAAAGCAAAGGATTTTAATAGCTTTAGGACTGCTGCCCACGGATGATCAGGGTAGAGTCGTAAGATGTCAGTGGTCTCCCCTGGGTCGGACTGCTGAAAAAACCATGCAAGACGAAGATGTCCCCATTCTTGTGGATCAATGCGATGTAGCATGGGAAGAAAATTCACAATATCGGTCGTAAATGTCACATATACTTTTGGTTGATGAAAATTTATTGTCACTGGCAACAAGGTAATGGTAGCCTATTCACCTTAAAAAAGAACCGAAGATGACTAAACACAAAGTTTGCCCACATGGGAGGTGGGAAAAGGAATACCCTAATCATCGTAGCCAATCTGGCTGCAATAAGATAGAGCCTGATGTTCGGTAAACCTAATCCTCTTCTCTCATATGGAGCGAACAGGTACGCTGCACGAAGTGGATGACGCCTTGGCGTAGAAGTTCCCCACACGCAGTTCACAATCGCACTACGTACTCTCTGAAGGTTTTGGAACGAAGGCAAGGTGAATAGGCATTTAGATGTTAATACTGGAAGGACATGAGTTTTTATGAACCTCACCTTGACAAACATTGAAATTGGGAAACGAAGGTTTCTGTCAAGGCGAGTAATGCACTTCTCAATCACTTGTTGACAGTGCATAGAGTCCATAGTCGGTAGAAAAGAAAAAACGTATCCTAACACTGTAATTCGGTCGCACCATGTTATCGGGAAAGATTTGAGATAGTCCACAGTCCAATTCCCGAGAGCAATACCTTTAGACTTGACGAGGTTGATGGAACTCCCCGTCGAAGTACTAAAGCGGTCAAAGGTCTCTTTATAGATGCTCAAAGAATACGGATCGGACGCAAAAAGCACTACGTCGTCTGCATAAGCCAAAATCCGGATGTTTATGGATGCAGCTGGCAGATCGTATCCTCGAACATCTTGGTGGCGATTTAAGTATTGCAATAATGGTTCCAAATAAAAGATGTATAGCAGGGGGGAAAGAGGACACCCCTGCCTGACACCCTTACACAGATTGAAGGTAGCAGATATGGAACCATTAATCGCCACACAAGATGCGGCCGAAACATACAGTGCGGAGTTGATCGTGGCAAAAGTCCGAAGACGAAGGTGTCGAAATGCTTCAAAGAGAAACACATGGTTCACTTCGTCGAAAGCCTTTTCCTGGTCAAGGCTTAAAACGGCAAGAGTTTGCTGACGAGCACACGCTTCTTACATCACACACCGAATCGTAATTAGATTATCGGACATCCTGCGTGATGGAATGGAGCGGGATTGTCCGGGGTTGATAAAATCTTTGGCGAAAACTTTCAGTCTTTGTTGAAATACATCAGTAAAGACGTTGTAGTCGGTGTTGAGAAGGGTTATTGGCCTCCACTGGGTAACCATGTCTGGATTCGGCACTTTGGGGAGTAGGATGATTTTCCCCACGGTGAAGTCCGGTGTGATGGAAGACGGGTCTTCGATGATCGAATTAAACACTTGCCCCAGAAAAGGCCCAAGAAGATTCCATGTCGCCTTGTAGAACGAGTATGATATGCCATCCATTCCCGGGCTGGACTGGTGACGGCCGTCCGCTGACAGGAACTTCTTGACTTCGTCTTCGGTGAAGGGACGAGAGATAGACAGGTCAGCAACCTCAGAAAAAGGTCCTAGCGCCTCAATCCACTGCTTCGTTTCGTCTGACGGAATGGTTGGGTTATCGAAAAAGGATGAGAAATGGGCGTGAAAGGCTGACAAGATGTCGTGGTCAGAATTCACTTCCCCATTTTCCACCACCAACCGATGGCAACGTTTTTTGTTGGAACGTCGTCTCTCCTCGGCGAATGCTGCTGGTGATAAATTCCTGACGTCAGTCGCCCAGGAAAGTTTGGCTCTGAGCGCTGCGCCAGCCGCCTTCCGGATCATTAGAGCGTTGATCTCACTCTTCACCTGACGAATCTCCATCTCGAACTTCTCCTTTGGGGTGGATACTTGGAGGAGCCGGAGGATCTCTTGTAACATGAGGAGATGACGACGTCGACGACGAGCAGCATCTAACCCAATCTTCCGAAAGAACCGTTTAATCTTGGTTTTCAGTTCTAACCACGAAGCAAGCGTAGGAGGCACATTACGAAGGTGTTTTTCAACGAACTGAGCGAACATTCCCTTCTATTCTTCTTTCAGTAACGGGTTCATAGTGCTGTTTCTATCGATAAAATTGGTAGAGACTTTACAACACAACAAAGGGAGAACAGAGTTTCCGACTAGTTTCGCCATTTTTTCCCGGCTTTATCAAGGATACACACAACGACAATCGACAATCGAACAGTGAAGTGTACATTCGTTAGGATGGGACGAAAGCAGCGCTTTCACAAAGCTCATCTAACCAGAATAAACTCCAAAGGAAATACACTGAGGTAGTCAAGAAGCCTAATCAACCCAAGCGGTCTTCCATATTATACAAAAAAGAAAGTAAGATTGACGATTGTCAGAAACAAAAAAACAAACGAAATAAAAAAAATACAAGGAGAAATAAGATTATCACATCTTCCAGTAGTCTGGGAAAGAGACGTTGCTAATATCTTCAAAATTGATGTCAAGAACGTGCCTCGGTTTACGATACTTCGTATGCCAGTTCATATTCATTGAGTTCTTCAGTATCCCTTTCACAAGCTTATTGTCGTGAGTCTTCATCTTCTGTATCATAATCAAAAGGAGATCCTGTATAAACTTACCGATATGGGCCATGTTTAAATCGAGGTGGATGGATTGGTTTTTCACCGTCCTTCTGTCCAGCTGGGCAATGGTCCTCAGGGTAACATTCTGGAATGACTGTAGTTCACTCCATCTGCTTTTACAGATAGTCGCCCACGCAGGCATGCCATAGAGGAGTATGGTCCGGATAATCGATTTGTACAGAAGTAGCTTGTTGTCAATGCTGAGGGCGCTGTTGCGACCCATAAGAGCTATGATACTGTACTTAGCCCTCTTCGCTTTGTTCAGAGCATAGAACATATGCTGGTTCCATGAGAGTCTTGAGTCAATGATAACTCCCAGGTACTTGTAGTTGTCCACCCAGTCCAGTTTCTTATTAAACAGAACAAGAGAATCTGGGGGATGCTTGAGCTTCCTATTGAGGTACAAAGCCTTGCACTTTCCGACGTTAAGGTTCAACTTCCAGCAGTTAAACCAGTCTTCGAACTGCTTCAAGGCGCACTGCAGCCGAGTGATAACGTGAGCCGGCTGGTGTGCCCATGTCATAATGGCAGTGTCATCCGCATAAAAATACAGATTACAATTATCGGGTTTTGGAAAATCATGTACAAAGTAATTAAATAGCATAGGCCCGAGGACAGAACCCTGAGGGACACCGGCCTTTACAACACGGGGTGTGGAAAGATTTTCTCCAACCTTGGCTTGATAGGATCTGGCGTCAAGAAAGGATTTCACCATCAAGATCAAATCGGCAGGGAACCCGTCTCTGATCATTTTGTAGACAAGGCCCTCATGCCACACTTGGTCAAAAGCTTTACTGACATCGAGAAATACCACCCCACAGTACCTGGATAGGTTCAGGGGGGTGCTCGGGTCTTCAACGAGCCTCCATATCTGCATCGGACAAGAGTGGGCAGCACGAAAGCCAAACTGCTCTTCCTGTAAAAGGTCATTTGTTAGACAGTGATCTTGGAATCTGACAAGGATCGTTCTCTCCAACACCTTGGACATCGAGGGTAGCAAGCTAATAGGTCGGTAGCTCGCGGGAATTGCAGGATTTTGTCCCTGCTTTGGGATACTCAACACAATAGATTTCTTCCAAGCCACAGGGAAGTAAGAAAATTTCCAGCAGTCGCTAATGATATTGGTGAGAAATTCAATAAAGTTTTTTGGGAGATTCATAAGTGCGTTATTACTCACCTTGTCTTTTCCTGGAGCCTTCTTCTTTTTCAGTTTATTTATGATGTTGTCGATCTCACCAGCCTCGATGTTGTACTTCGTAAAATGCTTCGGGACTTCATCAAAGTTGTAAATACCTTCTTCCACACGCCGAGACATGATTTGGCTCTCGGGCTTATCGTTGGTAGGAGTAACAAACTGCACTTCCACTGAATCTGCAATGACTTGGGCCTTGTCCTGATCAGTTTGCACATAGTTACCTTGTGGTGTACGGAGTGGAGGAAGCATAACATTCTTCTTCTTCTGTAAAGCTCTAACCATACTCCAAATGGAATTGTCGCGAGCCGACAAGCTTTTGAGTTTTTCATTCCATCTAGCGTCGCGAAGCTCTTTTATCTCCTCTTGAACTCTTCGCACTAACCTGTTGTACTTGGTTTTGAGCCAAGGTTCACGATAGCGTTGCCAAAGTCTACGGGTCCTGTTTCTTTCAGCAATTAGGCGCTGGATTCCAGGAGAGAGTTGGATTCGATGAGAAGGTTTTTTCACTGATGGATACTTACTGACTTCTATGGTACTGTTAATACATCTGGTGATGTCATCAACAAGTTGATCGATGTCCTCTGTACAGTAAGCAACGTCGGGATGGTAGCCATAGTCCTTAAGAATATCTTTGTAGAGCCTCCAGTTTTGATGATGTACCAGTTCCTCTCGGAAATTTATGTCAACATTGTCAAAGCACAACGCCACAGGCTTGTGGTCAGAAGAAAGGTCATCAATCGTGAAGATATTGTACGGTTTGAAGAAACCCTTCAAGAGCGAGATGTCCAAAACGTCACTACTAGGGGAGTGGTCGCAGTAGTAGGTGTCCTCCACAGGTCCAGCAGCGATGATATCATCTCTACCTTGTATGTACCTATAGAGAATCATGCCGTTGTAATTCTGCGTTCTGGAGTTCCAGCTTGGATGCTTGGCATTTAGGTCACCAGCCAGGACGACTGGAGTGTCACCACTGAAGAGTTCATCAAGCTCGCAAATGTCAAGATAATGTTTAGGTGAATTGTAGAGCGCTATGAACTTCACTTCACCACAGGAGACGTCATTGATAATGATGGAGGCCGATTCCATACATGCATAAGACTTGGAGACTAATTCTTGGTGTTGAATTCCCTTCTTAATGATGATCGCAGCGCCCCCTAGAAGCTTGAAATCTAGACGTTACACACAGTAGCCAGGTAGCTTGAAATCTTGGCTTGGTTTGAGGTGCGTTTCACAGAGGAAAGCAACGTCGATTTCTTGCTTTATCAAAAAATTGTGAAATTCGATACACTTTCGGGGAATCCCCTTAGCGTTCCATATCATGCAACGAAGTTCAACTTCGTTGATTACTGTATAACGTTTTGTAGCCATAGTATAATTAGTTGGTCGTAAGGAGCCCACTCAACTGTGGGTAACTTTTGCCTAGATTGGAAAACAGTTGAAAGATACGTCCTAATTGTTTTTACATACCTGGTAGGTCGTTGATGTTGAGGCCTTTATCCTCCGGCTTAGACACGGCAGCAGCATAAGATTTATCTGCTGTCACTTTGGAACCAGGCATCCTTTGAACCTGGGGTATTTTGGACATTTCGTGTAGCTTGAAGTGTGCTCTCTAACACATCTGACGCGTTTTGCGGGGTCTTGACCTTTAATCTTCTGGCAATCTCTAGACTGGTGCCCCTCTGCGCATTTGTTGCAAAGAGGATCTTCCGTGCAGCCCATGGCTACGTGTCCGATTTTATTAATATTTGTAACACCAATCCGAGGACTGTCATCCACTTCTTCATCGCTGTCATCATAATGACTTCTCTTACAGTCACCGTTTGTCGAACAGACACTATTTTCTATTATATCCATAGATTCCACATTTTTAGAACAGGAAATAGTTTTTAAAACAATTCTTACCTTGCTGCTATCAACCGGTTTGTCTTCCGTGAGATTTCCTGCCTTCGCGGTCTCGGAGCATTTCCCAAAGGCTTTCTTCAGTTCGCTTATCTTATCAATAACATCTCTACGAGAGTCCTCAATTTCCTTGTTGATACCTTCGAACTTCTCCTCAAACCTTTGTGTAGGGATTCGACTTTTTCCTCCAGAGCACTATACATAGCGTTTATTTCATCCCGGAGGGCTTATTTCCAATAATCCTAATGGACGCCTTTATATATAGTTGGCATAGGGAAGAGTAAGACGATATTGGCTGAAAAACTAGAAGAGTATCAATGGGAGGACAAGAGATGAATTTGAAGACGTGTTGGGATAGGACAGGAAGGAGGACAAATAGGAGGTAATAAGTGGGCGGCGAAAAAAATGCAATAGGATAACACATACAAAATTAAAATTATAAAAAAGTTAAGGAATTATAAAAAAGTTAAGCAAAACGATTTCGTAAAATTCCCTGAATTTTCCTTGATTTTTCAGATCATATTTTTCAGAATAATATATAAATTTTATAATTGATAATATATAAATATAATACATTTTTCCTTATATAATATTAAAATTGAAAGACTTTTTTAAAATTAGTGATGAAGAAACAATGGATAAACGTAAATCATAACTTTATTATGTAATTGAAATCATAGAAATCAATAAAGCCAATATACAAAAACTTCAACCATGTTTATTATTCGAGAGTGTTCAAATATTTGGCATACGCTAATTGACCATAAATAAATATATATCGTTTATTGGGAGAAACAAAAATACTCCAATTAAGTTTCATTTACGATCACGTTTCACTGTTTGACCTTCATTGTAATTTTTTGGCTTCTTTTCCATGGGGACATAGGGCATCTCTCTGATGACGGTAGTTTCTGATTGACCTTTGATCACCCTCTTCACCAAAGTCGCCCTTACTTTTCGCCTGCACACCTCGTTTGCATCAATTTGCGTTTCCTCACAAACGACGTTTGGTTGTCGCTTTTGTCTGACAACCACCTGCTTTTGGGGCGGTTTCTCTTTGAATTTGAAGAAATTCGAAAAGCACGAGGTCTTCGAAGTCGTGTTGACTTTGAGCCATTCTTTGATGAGCGTTTCGTCCTCGATGGCGAACTCCCTCTTGGAATGGATGAAATTGTCGTTGAAGAGCCAACAGGGCGAAGGCGCCAACGGATCCTCTTGATAGATGCTACTTCCGATACTTGTTTGGAGAAGTCGTGCCGTTACTAGAATGCCTATCTGAAGAAAGATAATAGTAACACATTAAACGGATATATATTTAGAGAAGGACGAGACACAAGAACCCTGGAATACAATAAATAAATAAATAAATAAATAAATAAATAACACATTACTAATTTTATGATATGCTGTGTATTTGATTTAGTGTAAAAGTTTGTCTGTCAATTATTAAAGTCAGTAAAATGATATGCTTTTGAAAGTTGGTTCTTAGCTCGACTAGTAAAATCTTTAGATACAGTACAATAGAAAAGCTGAAATACAGTCGACGCTCGATAACTCGAACCCCACCAAGGGAGAAAGAAAACAGTTCCGGTATCGAAAATTATAAATAAAAAAATAACTTTGTGATAATTTTGTGCCTTTTGGGTTTCCCGAACCCTAAACAAGTTTAGTAGCAAAGCAAATTTAAAATTTACATTTCCTGCTCAATCTTCAGCCAAAAAAGTAGAAAGTTTTGATTTCCTTTGAAGAACACGACAAAAATTTGCTTTATGTAAAAATTGCTTTAACTTTATAATTATGCCTTGATCCATTGATTGAAGCTTTGAAGTGGCATTTGGTAGCAAAAACACAATTTTTATTGCTTTTAATTTTTTCGTGATTATTTTTGTATGCGCAGGAGAGTTATCAACAAATAAGAGGATATTCCGCTTCTGAGCTTGAAATTTCTTGTCCAGTTTTAAAATCTATGACTCGTAAATTGCACTAGTCATCCATGCATTTTTGTTGTTCTCATGTGTGACTAGTAGCAACTTAACACTAAGAAAGCAATGTTGTTTCTTGGACTTCCCAAAAATTAGCAATTTAAGTTTTTCAGCAGCTGAAATATTCGCTGCTATCATTGCAGTTACCTGTTCTTTGCTCCTCTTACCTCCATGGAAATATTTAAAGGATATGCCAATTTCGTCAGCATTGAAGTTGTCAGTGGGTGCATAATTTTCCAGCAAAGATGGCAAAATCTTATTTATAAATTTTTTACAGTCAACTTTATAAACAGAAGCACTTTCACCACAAATTGTCTTATGGACAATTCCATTCCAATTTTTTGAATTTTTGTAGCAATCCTGAACTTGCTTTGAAGTTAGTGTGACCTAGCTGCAAATTTTTCAGCTTTAAGTCGAATCTGACTTCCCCATACGGGCACATTTTTCGCAGGAACATCTTCCATACATTTCACCATTCCTTTTTTAACATCAGGTAAAGACGATCATTTCAATCGTTTGCAATCTCGTTCTAAACAACCTTCTTTAGCACCTCGCAAAATATTTAGTTTGATTTTTAAGTTCGTCGACAGGTATTAGGAAGAATCCCAAAACCTGCAGCAATGAATTTTTTTTTTACGAATCCCCTTTTCTAATTCCTATATTATTCTTACCTTCTCATTAACGGTTAACGTTTTGCAATTTCTTTTCGACATGTATAATCAACGATAATGAATAATTTGCTGGATACAGCAATAGGAAGCATGAGTGGCTTCTGCCTCGTTTCTAGCCTAAAGGCAAACCACCTAGAGAGAAGGCTGGCGCACGGAAACGTCAAACATTGTTACATCATCATAAAAAGTAATTTGTAATCGTATTTTTAATCGTAGCAATAACAAGCCCTAAATTATGACTTGGTAATGTAACAATGTATGACATTTCCATGCGCAGGCCTTCTCTCCAGGTGGTATTACTAAAGGATACTCGGAAAGCTATGATGTTATTTAACATGACATCATTAAAATAAATTTCGAATTAAAGAGATGGAATAATCGGTGGAACAGCCCATGAGTATGTTAGAAAATAACTCGAGTTCTCGAAAATTCGAGTTAAAGATAATAATTTCTATGGGGACCAAATAGATCCCAGTCGGGAGCGACGTTTCACGTGTTGGCTTTGAGTAATTATGTTTGGAAGGGGTATAGTCTTTTAGACTATATCTGTTATGTAGGGATTTTATATTAAACACATAAGTATGTTGGATCTTTTTTGTTCTATGGTCAGCTTTTTATAAAGCAATGTTTCTAAAAATGGATAAAATAATAAACGGATGTACTATGTGTCAGATACTGTGGATAACTTCAAACAATGAGACACAGGGATAGCACTTCGACATAGAAATTTTAATACGATGAATACGCATTTCGGCAGCCAGGCTGTCTTCTTCAGCATCTAAAGGGAAGCTACGATCAGAGTATCTAAGCTAATCTGATGGAGAGTGACAATCGACAATCGAGCAGTGCAGGGAAAACGAAACGAGCGGTCCGAGAGCAACGCTTTCACTGCTATACTCGTCCAGAAATTAACCAGAGGAAGTACACGGAACTAGACCAGAAGCCAGATGTAAGCTAGTTAAGTCATCCAGAGGATAAGATGGAGTCCTTTACTAACAGGACGATGGAGTTGATTGTTGATTGACGAGGGACACGAGGAGCTAGGAGATCCAGTATTCGGGTAAGATGGCCTTTTGGATGTCGTCGAAATTGATATCCAGAATGTGACGAGGCTTGCGATGAATGAGGAAGCTTCTAAAGGTGAGCGGATGCTCAAGAATACCTGCAACCAGAGGATTGGGATGGTCCTTCATCTTTGGAAGCAGCTTTTTCAGCAACTCCTGGACGTGATTTCCAATGCAAGGTATATCAAAATCGTCGGCAATAGAAGTGTTTGTTGCATCTCTCCTGTCACGTTGGGCAATGGTCCTCAAGGTAACGTTTTGGAAGGTTTGGAGGCGCTTCCATCTAGACTTACATATTGTTACCCAGACTGGCATACCACAAAGCAAGTTGGTTCGGATTAATACCCTGTATAGCAAGAGTGTGCAGTCCAATCCAAGAGCGCTGTTCGCCCCAGAAGAGCTACCAGACTTAATCTTGCCTTCTTGGCCTTGTTGATGGAGTAGGAGACATGGTCGCCCCAATTTAGCTTGCCATCTATTACCACTCCGAGGTATTTGTAATGTTTACCCATTCGAACCCAGAAAGGAAGAGAGGACTCAGGGATTTTCGAAGTTTCTTTGTAATGAAAATCGCCTTGCATTTGTCAACATTTAGAATGAGTCTCCACTTACCAAACCATTTCTCGCACTGATTTAAGGCATTTTGCAACCGAGATATGACATGAGCGGGAACGCAGTCAGTAGTCATGATGGGCGCATTCTCAGGGAACAGATATAGCTTGCATTTTGTAAAGGTTGGGAAGTCATGGTTGAAAACGAAATATCCTGTTTGACAGAAAGGATCTAATCAAGGCAATAAATCGTCCGGAAATCCACAAATAATCATTTTGTATATCAGGCCTTTGTGCCAAACTTGATCAAAAGCTTTTCGGACATCCAAAAACACAATGCCACCATATTTAGCAGAGTTAAGAGGAGTGTTTAGATCTGCAACAAGCCTCCAGATCTGGAGTTGGCAGGAGTGACCTGAGCGAAAGCCAAATTGCTCTTCACGAACAAGATTGTTAGCCACACAGAAGTCGTTAAATCTCTTAAGAATGACGCGTTCAAAGACTTTTGATAGCAAAGGTAAAGCTTATGGGCCGATACCTGACAGTGAGCGCAGAGTTAAGACCAGGCTTGGGTATCGTAACGATGACGGACTCCTTCCACTTGATAGGAAAGTAACCATGTTTCCAGTAGTCATTCATGGCCCTGGTAATAGTCGAGACAACATTAGGAGGCAAATTTTTGAAAGTACTATTTGTGATGGAATCAATACCTGCTGCTTTCCTGGTTTTAAGATGCTTGATGACATCGTAGATTTCGTGAATACATCTCTCTCTCATATGCGATTTATGTCCTCACAGGTAGAAAGAAGATGAGTGAGCACATATGCGATTCATCCATCGTTGACACGCCGAGTATTTGGGAAATTATCCGGGTTGTCCTCACTAGGAGTGGTAAATTGTTTTACCACGGAGTCGGCGGTCAGTTGAGCCTTATCTTGATCATCAGTGACAGCATTGCTATCTGTGGTAAGCAGCGGTGGCAAGTTGATGGGTATGTTTCCTTTTGAAGACCATTGCGAGTTGTCCTGGACTGACAGGGACTTTAGCTTTTCGCTCCATGTTTGATTACGTAAAGATTTAACCTTTTCTTGGACCTTCCGAACTAGCCTGTTGTATTTCGTCTTGAAGAAGGGAAGTCTCTTACGCTGCCATAACCTTCTATAGGAATTTCTTTCAAGTATGAGACACCTGATGTAAGTAGGGAGGTCGAGGTATTCAGGACGCTTTCGATCAGCTGTAGCATCATTGTCAAGAGATAGGAGGAGTGTAAATAGCTCCCTTCTCACGGGTGACGTTGTCTTCGGTATTCTTAAGTTTGCCTTTATTGCCACAATGGGCCACAGAGACGTTATCGTTGATGTTGACAGTAGATTGAATGTTATCGAGCCTAACACCTTTTTTGTTCTTTTTATTTCGTGTTGTGTGCCAATCACCACCATCAGTAGAATCATTATCGAGTATCCTCTTTGAGCTAGTTCTTAATGAGGAGTTACCATCATATAGTACTTCTCGGCCAGTAGAATCTTCATTACTATTATGTAAGGGACCAGGATTAACCACTATCATGGGCGAATCTGATGTAATCGGAGAGCCCATAGATTCCTTTATATTAATCCCTATATTGGCAAGTCCGCAGTATTGGCATCACTAGATAATAAATCTAACTCGCTAAGCTACCGCTATATTAATGAAAATCTATCTAATTATCGCTACCGCTAAAGCTAGATAGACGAAAATCTAGCTAAAAATTGCTACCGCTATGTCGACGAAATTCTAGTGAATCTTCGCTATGCTATAAAAAAAATAGCCAGCCATTGCTATCCTTTGTGGTGTGATGAAGTAAAGAGAAGGATAAAACAACTTTATTCAGAGGAAAAGATTTTTATCATATATACAGGGTGTCCGGAAATATATGGTAAATATTCATACACTTGAGAGAACAAGTATAAGGATGCATTTTTATTCCTATGAACATCGTGTCGCAAGCCAACCCCCACAGAGATACAGGGGGATTAAAGTATGTTGCGCTGCCTGATTGTTGGCATCTCGCAAGCGACTAGGCAATGTGGTGCAGCCCACATTGGAGCCTACAGACCTGTTCGAAGGTGTTGATGTAATGGAATAAAATTAAATCACATCACATAACATTAAAATATGTAGAAATAAACAAATAAGACAGCCTACAAATGCTGTAGGCTATTAAGGTAACATCTTGACGTAGAC
>JAHWFO010040816.1:608673-637301 GCA_023313115.1 Rhysida immarginata
AACTGTTTTCACCATTCAAAAATATTATCCTACTGATGATGAGAAATATTCTCGAAAACGTTTTTTATATAAATTTAATCCCAAATATTTGGATCACCCTCTTCAAAATTTCATCTGTATTTCAAAAACAAACACTTCCTTCAAGTTTATCGTTTTCCATATCAACAATATCTTCACAAGAATTCATCTACATCCTCAATAGACTGGGTTTATTTCTGCTATCAACGACATCTTCAATAGACTATACCCTTTGAGTTTTCTTCCATCTGACAAGTTTCTTCATCCTTTTTCAAGATTGGTGACTTTATTTATTATTTATTTTTTTGCTTTCAATAATTTTACGATTTTCCCCATTAAAAAGAGATTGACCACATTTAAATTTAAAATTAATCATTTAAACTCCTTAGATCAATAATATTCATTTTTTTTCCTAGAAAAATCTTCTAAGTTCATTTCAATCGTTTCTGTGGAAACAAGATATTTTTATCTGTATTCGTGTGCGAATTATTGGGTTTTAAACGTTTCCTGACTTTTGGATCACCCTACATAAGATCCTAATAAATTAAGCCTAATGAATGAGAACCTAATAAACTACGCCCTCCAACAAGTGAAAACATGGTAGTTTATTATTCCATTTCTAAAAGTTAAAAAAAAACTCTTTCAACCGAGACATTTGTTTTTCTTACCTTCGATAGTTTGAAGCAAATACATCTTCGTGCAGAGGGTTGTCACTTTTTTCCCCTGAATCTCCCTCTTGCCAAGCAGTATTGCTCCAATCACCGTAATGTCGATCACCGCAACATTCAAGAGTCGCCTGTTGGAGAGAGTGAGCGAGAGAGGTCAAACAGGAAACACGCATTGAGGAAGAAATGACTGGATGATCGGGAAATGAACCTGCAAAGTATCGAGGGCATATCGAAGATGTGGATTACGTCCGTAATGCTCCATAGCATTAGGCAAGAATGTTGGAACGGAAGAACGAAGATCACGGCAAAGGGCGTTAGCGAGAAGTAGACACATGGAGGCAACACCGTATGTCGAAAGGAAGAAGAGCCACCAACAGTGCATGCCACTCACCCAGCGAGGACGATGGTTTGGCGACAGACAGTCGATGGCCATGAAAATCCCTGGTCCGTGAAGACAAACGAGTAGGGCTGCGGATCCTCTTACTAGCCATGGAAATGAACGGGCGTCGCGGCTAAAGCTGAGCACGGCCTGCAATTCGGGGCGAACGCTTCGGTAAGCCAGCAGACAACCCACAATCACCTCGATGGCATTCAACAGAATAAGCAGAGCGGCCAGCCGTTTCCTCCCGCATTCATCTACGATGCACACTGGCCAAGGCGTTTTCATCGCGTTTCAACAATCAAAAGAAAAAATTGTAAAAGATTTTTAATAAGGAATCATCGAAATTGCTTTTCAAAACAATTGCCTCGTCTAGATCGGCAACAATGCCACATTCTGAACGAAAAGCTTTATATGTAATCTTATTGTTTATAGTACATGGCGCTACCGTCGTATGCCTTTGTCATATTAATCCTACCAAGGGTGCACGCAAAAAATGAATGCGCAGTCTGTTCTTTTCCATTATCGCTTAAAACTTTTCTGCTTCTAGTGGAGGAAACTTAGTCTTTATCGAATCCTCTAGCACAATTGTCAGCAGTAAATAATTATTAAAATGATTATTCTTTGTAAATTGTTGTTTCATAACATTTCATTGGCAGAGCTACACGGCACAACAATACAATTTTCATATACACAGCAATTTCGGGTACTGGAATTCAAATTATTATCATTATTTTTGCTTACGAGAAAAACAGGCCCTACCGCTCATATGATCATCGGACTATGAGCAACAAACCAACCTTCATTGTCTCTATCTTGGATTTTAACTATCAGTGTTTTTATGTATTGGAGGCAATGATGGTTGGATTGTTGCTCAGATCCTGATGGTCAGGAGACTCGAGCGCCCGGGCCTACCTCTCTCGTATTGTGTTTGAAGACATGAATGACACGGAACAGATTTCCGCCCGGTTGGTTTTGTGATTTTGGGAGAGTTGCTTAGGGACCTATCTGGCACACTTATTGTTGAATTTCAGCTTATCGTGAATGATGGTCGCCACACTATTTAAGAACTCATTTATAACGATCAACGAGAGTAGGTAAATTTATGTCTGGGTCATATCCATGTCTTTTCTCGGCAGAAATCCGAAGAAATTCGCTCGAGGAAACTGTGACAGACGAAAAGATAAAGAAAGCCAATTCTCGGACATGAATCAGTACTTATGTTCAATATTGAAGCCAATTCTCAGACATGAATCCGCCTATTGTCCCTTATGAGCTCATTTATTCATGCGATGACGCCATAATTGAAGCAGTTGCTGGCCTTGCCTTATGAGGTTCATTGCCGGAGGATTCTCGCCCTCCTTCAAACTTTTGGCACCAAGCAGAGACAGATGATCGAGACAAACAGGACTCGGTGAATTTTTTTTTAAGTCTCGATCATCTGTCAATTGATTGAGGTGGCTACAAACCTAGCATCATCGTGTAAACGCCCAGTGTCGTGTAGCCTGGTCTAAAGAGCGACGGTTGACTGCTAGAAGAGCATCATATGTAGCAACGAATCACGCTTCACACACTACCGATCGCATCTCTGTGCGGCGTTTGCCAGGACAGTGGCTGCTACCTGAGTGCGTCATCCCAGCCACTGAGGTTTGGCCTTGGTGGTGTGGTAGTGTGGTCGTGTTTTTCCTGGTTTGGACTTGGTCCGCTGGTTGTGATCGAGGGGAACATGGTATTCACACAGTATTTGGACATTCTAGATAATTCCATGCTTCCTAAGTTGTGGCAGCAGTTCGGTGAAGGGCCATTTGTGTTACAGCAAGACATTGCGCCGTGCCATAAGGCCCGTGCTATCAGCACCTGGTTTCCGGAGAATAATGTTCAGGAACTTCAGTGGCCCGCCCAGAGTCCAGATCTCAACTTTATTGAACATCATTTATCACCGGGGATCATGGTCTGGGGTGCCAATTATTTGAACAGCTGAGGTATGGCATAGGATAAACCCTCACAGAACATTCATGAGTTATTCTATTGAACGCGACCGGAATCGCGCACTAAATTGTGCAGTGCAGGCTTTGAAGGAGGAGTGGACAAAAATATCGGTTGTTTGGTATAAGAAACTGATGGAGACCATGCAACGGCGTATAAAACGCTATGCTTAGAGCAAAAGGCACAGCTCGCGCAACAGCTTCTGAACGTCATTTGTGGATGTGAAGTGAGGGATTATGGGATTGGAAATATTACAGTCAAGGCCTCGACGCTTGTTAGCAGCATAGACTGACGCACCATTCAGCACCTATCTGGTAAAATACTCGGCTAAATTCTATCAAATTTTAATGGAATATAGGAAATAACGTTCTCTCTACGCCTTCACAATTTCAGGTTCCTCACTTTATTATTTCCCGAGAAATCGACCTATTGATCGGAACAACGAGTACTGTCAGGAGTACTCATTTATTCATTTTAATCTGAGATTTAAAATTCAATGAAAGATGAAAACACTTTCGTACACTTTTTTTGTAAACTTAGCTCATACACAGTTTTATAAAAATAGAAATAAAAAGCGAAAAGAAAGAAAAACAACATAACATTTTTTGGATTGCGAGTAAAAATATTAATGCAATAATTTCAACCTAATGTCATTTCATTCACATCATTCACTAGAATATTTTCATGCATATAAAAATTACAGTGATAAGTCACTCTCCATTTGTATAATGGTGTCAGAAAATATATATAGATCCTTTATGTGAGATTAGCTATAAGCTGTTAGCTATAAGCTTTTCCAAAAATTTTAAGCCAAATTTTGGTGTAAATATTTCTTGTTTAAACATTTAATTAAAAATTTTGCTAGTTACATGAAAGAAAAGGTTAAAACTGAGGCAGAAAAAATCTGAAAAGTTTGAAACCACGTTACTGAAGCATTTATTTTAATAATAAAAATATAGTGAAAAGAGACTTTGTTTTAATGCATCACTGTGTTTTAGAGCAACCAGGTAAAAACATACTTTCCCATTATTTAAGATCGCCTCGGTGGCTCAGTGGTTGCGTGATCGCCTCTGATGCCCGAGGACGCGAGTTCGACCCCGGCCGAGGACGACGAGGGTACTTTCAGAGGGGAAATCCTGAGATAACGCACTTCCTTTGAAAGGGGAGTAAAGCCGTTGTTCCCATGTAGTCATTTGTTGGCTGCACATTAAAGAACCCTTGCGAGACAAAATTTCGGCCCCCTATAACGCCGTCCTAAAATGCTCTTAACAGGTGAAAATTACGTTAATACCAAACAAACCAACCAACTATTATTTAAGCTTCGGCGCCGTCGAAAGTAAAACTTCTCCTCCCAGAAATCCTAGCACCAGGATTATTCACAAATGATGTCAGAGGCCATTGTACAATTTCGCCATTAGACAAGCTGTAAATAAAGCGTCTGTTCTATACCACAGGTGTCTACTTTCAATAGAGCAGTCAGTGTAGCTCGGAATAGGTTTCGCAATTTATTTTTTATTCCAAGAGTTAATACCGAATCCCCAAATATTCGACAATACTTCAAATGTTGTCGTCGTACAATAAATTAAATCCTCTTCCTATTGATATTTTTATAAAAAATTTATTTTTATCATTTTTAAAAATTTTTGTTATTTCATTTATGTACAAGTGTCGTTCAAGTTTGACCAAGATATTCATGCATTACCTATTAAGAGGCGTTGTAGTTAAGTAGCAAGTGGAATTATTCAGTCGTTTTTAAACAAACGCGAACGCGCACATCAAGCTGAAATGGCGAAGGTGAAGTGAAGTGGAAGTGGCGTGGCGCCAGTCGTGTGCCACTAGTCTCCGACAAGTTTAATTTTCGAGTGGCGTGCATCATAGCCAGCCACATTTGAGTAGGAAGAGTGAGAAACTGCAGCGTTGTTATGAGAAATTTGTCTTTCTTTTGAAGCACAGGACGTAGTTCTTCAAGTAATTTGCAAAATATTGTTTTCTTCATTCGGTAAAATTTGCATTTATCGTCATCAAAATTTACATCATGTCTGTATACCTTATATATTCTATATTTGTTTTTTTTTTTTTTTGCCAAAGAGGGTGAATCCAAGGACGCTTTTGTCTGCGTTGACTTTGCGTATTATTATTATTAGCAAGTTGCACAAATAGCAAAGCATCTTCATCTTCCGAGGACGACATACTAACTGGCAAGTCGAACCAGGAACCTTTGGCTCAGACCGCCAACGCGCCAACCAATTGCGAATCCAGGCTGTGGAATTTTCTTTCCTATTTTTCATCATTACTTTGAACAGCTGAGTTATGGTGTACGACAAAACCCTCACTGAATATCTTTTGAAGAATTCTTTATTGAATATTACGTTTTAAGAAAGATATTCCCAGCCTGCGGACTAGGTAACTGCTCCTACCAAGCCCTAAGGTCATGTAAATAGCGTTTAGCAGTGGTGCAATTAGTTGGCGTGTTGGTGGTGTGACCCAAAGGTTCCTGGTTCGAAACTAGGCTAAGGATTTTTATTTCCTATTTTTCCAAAAAACTTTCGTTTTCCTCCGGATGTGTAATAATATTTGTACATTTTATGGCAGGAAAATGGAAGTTTTTTTGCTGTCTTGCTTCTGCGCAGTTACTCCACTTTCGGTTTCAAGGAAAGGTCTATTAGGAAGTGTTGGAAGATTAGTGTTTTTTCCCTTAGATTTAGTGGATTTTACACCGAATTACTGCCAAAATCCAGTTAATTCTACTAGTGATATTGTTCTAGTGTAATAATTAGTGCATTTTAGTTTAATTTTAGTGAGAAAATTTATTTTGAGCTGGCAACACTGATAGTAGGACAGATGATCGTTTGCTACTAAATACATTAATTTCATCATTTAATAATTATTGTCTCGTGCTAATGTTCAATTATTTCATTTATTTATACCATTTAACACATTTACCATTATATTGCTCCCGACGCGTAAAGACATACCATAAATGAATATCGAGTAATTAATGACAGTGGGAATTAGTTTAGTAATTCGTTTTCTAATGGTACCATAATGGTACCTTTGGAATTATCAGTGCTAAAATAAGGCATGTAATATATCAAACAAAAGGTGACGATGTGTCATGAATGAAGATAATGAGTAATTAAATATAGTGGGAATTAGAGTAGTTGTATATGTCATAATGATACCATATGGTACCGTTGGTATTTTCTATTCGAAGATATGGCATGTAATATATCAAATAACTTATAAGGACATCCCATGAATGAATATAACGCTTAAATAATGATAGTGGGAATTGCTTTATGTAGTACGATATCTAATAGTACCATATGGCCCTTTGGAACTTTCAATTCTATAATATGGCATGTAGTATATCAAACAATTCAAGAGGATGTGTCATGAATAAAAATATCGAGTAATCAATGATAGTTGGAATTTTTTTAGTAGTACGTGTTTTAATGATAATCTTGGTACGTGTTTTATAAAATAATGAATTTCCATAATCTTTCTATATACACTGATTGGAAGTAAGTAATTGGACACCTCGCACAGTGCGTTTATTTGCTTTTATTGATAAAGCTAATATCCTGTCTCCCCCCCCCCCCTCTGGCTGCAATCACGGCGGCCACTCTCCGGGGCATGCTTTCCACAAGATTACGTACGACTCCCACAGGAATCTCCTACCAAATGTTCCGTACAGCCGTCCACAGTTCAGGTAGTGTTTTAGGGAGTGGGCTACTACCCCTCAACCGACGCTCGACTTCATCCCATAGATGTTCGATGGGATTCAGTTCGGGGCTCTGGGCTGGCCGCTGCCTGCGTTCAACATTATTATCGGCATACCATTGAAGGGTATGTGCTGCAACATGTGGCCTGGCATTATCGTCTTGGTACAGGCATGCTCGAGACCGTAGGTTTTGCCAAAGGGTTGGGAGAACGGAATTGTCCAGGATGGTAGTGTAGTCCGTAGCCCTCATGATGCCTTCCACCTTCACTACCGGGCCTATGCCATACCACGAAAAACAGACCCACACCATAATTCCTCTTCCGCCGGACTTCACTGTTGGGATGATCACTCAGGAAGGAGCCGTTCTCCAGGTAAACGCCACACCCAAACTCTGCCATCCGATCGAAACAATGTGAAGCGGGATTCACCGCTCCAGAGAACACGTTTCCAGTCCTCAACTGTCCAATCTTTGCGTTCCCTGGCCCATTGCAGTCTGTTCGTTTTGTTCGCCGGTGTGACTAGCGGCTTGTGGGCTGCTGCTCTGCCGTGATAGCCCAGCATGTGGGCCTCCTTTCGGAGGGTCTTGGTGGATACGTGACATCCAGATGCCTGCTGGAATTCCCCGGCGATGGCGGTCATCGTCGAACGTCGGTTCTTCCGTATCTCCCGCTGCAGCACTCGACGGCCCCTGTCGGTCAGTGCGGCTGGACGACCAGGCCTTGGTCCATTCCTACAATGTACATTGGTCTGTACTTCTTCAGTACATACGCCACTGTTGATTTCGGATGGTTCCGGCTGCTGGCGATCTCTCGTATGGATGCGCCTTGGAGCGACGTTCCAACCAGGACACCTTATTCGAACTCTGTCAGCTCCGCCTGTCGCGACATGATGCTTCAGTTAGAGTCAATGGTGTTGTCTGATGACTATCTTTGCATTTCCATACAGTAGTGACCAGTGTGGTAGCGGAAAGTTCCATTTTTTGCCGGGTGGATGGGTGTCTAATTACTTTCTTCCAATCAGTGTATATAAAAAAGGAGTAGCTGAGATGCCCGTTTTCGCCGAGCTTTTCAAGGGAAAACTAAGACGGGGTATCAGTATCTATCTACTCTAGGTATATGCCAATGTTGTTTAAGGTTTGATCCTGGGGCTTGTTAATAATCATTACATAAGCTGGGCGAAGGGAAAATTGTCGATGTTTGAACTCAACAAAATGATCAGTCGCCTGTAACGGTATTCTTGGTATTAAAACGAATTGCCTGCGTTATCCCCGCTGACTATTGTAGCTTGTATTGAACCTTATTATTCGGAATTGGCTGTTGTATTGTTAGATACCCAAACGTTCAACCTAATGTCCGTCGAGCTTACAATTTACCGACAACCTCCGACGTTGCTGTGGTTTTTTACCTGGCAGAGAGTCAGTGCTTATGGTTATACTATTTTACAGTAGCTAACAGAAAGTAGAGTTCGTCGGATTTGAGAAAATTACCCGTGGTATGATCCTCTGCACTATGTGCTTATGTTTCCATATGGAACGCAAGAGTGGCATATTTCTGTGCAGTCGAAGAACAGTGCTTTCGAATCACACCAAACGCTTTACATACGCCAGTTTTATGCTTACGATCTTCAAGTTCGTCACATAAATATTTAAGCTCGGCGAAGACGGACATACAGGGTGAATACAAAAGTCTTAACCCCCCTTTTATTTTTTTAACCGAAGCAGATATGTCAATTTTGATGAATCCAATGAATAGGAAATGGTGGGTGGCCTATCCCATGGTGCACTTTTCATCATCCCAAATATGCAAATTAGGACACATTCAAAATTTATCTCATAAACCGTAAAAGATAGAGAAAAAAACCCAATTGCAAACTTGTTCAGTATAAAAAAAAACAAACAAAACAAAAAAACATCCAAATCTGACCAACCAATCACCCACAATCTCGTGGTGAACTGTTTGTAGCTTACAAACAGTCACACTGCACAAACAAGTTACTTCAAACAGTTTAACCTTCTTCCCCATGACGGGGTACCCGGGTACCATTTTCGTGTTTAACATAAAAATTATCTATCATACATTCGTATTTTCCCCGTGGTATTTTTTGACATCTTTAAGTTGGTAATCCTATACAGTTTTAAGAAAAAATAATTGTAAAAAAAGTTTGTGTAATTTCAAAAAAAATTTTGAAAGTCTTTTACACTTTACATCCATGATAAGGGCACCCGGGTACCCCTATAACTATTACCCAAGAAAACGATATAAAAAAGAATGATCACACTTTAAATGAATTTTAATTACAAAACCAATTCTAAGATAATTACAATATCAATCAGTAAAAACATCAGTTCAAAAGCTTACACATTTGCAGAACAAGCATAACATTTTGTGATTGTTTTGGTATGCTCATCACAAACTGGGCGATGACAATTGATGTCTTCTGAGCAAGAATGGTGAACCCCTGCTGTAATGAGAATCCCAAGATAACTATCGAATTCTTCGTCTTTCAACTCCTTCCAAACTTTGGGAGGGCTGCTTGGATTTTCTGCATTCCACTGAGAATATACAGATTTGGCTTTCCTGTTTGTTTCCCTGATTATGATAATGCACATAATGTTATCAAAAATGCACTTGAAGGTTTCAAGCACTAAAAAGAATTGAGCTTTTTTTACAGGTCCTGATTTTTGGTAAAATGTTTTGCTGTGGTGTTTGAGTACTTACAGGACTTGTCAGATTCCATGCAGTTCCATCCTTGCCATACAGCATCTGCTGATAGGGAATACTTTCTTCATTCTCGACTTCACTGGAACTTTCAGAACAGTTATCTATTTCTATTTGGGCATTATGATCAGCATTGACGTCTTCTATATCAGATTCTTCATCTTGAAGAGCTTGATTGTTTTTTGGCGGAACGCTGAGATCATCAGGAATGTTGAAGCAATACAACTCATTATCACTTTCTGAATCATCAATGAAATTATCCAGATATGATTGTTGTTGCTCAAAACTCATTCTACAACAAGATGAATTAGGCATTATAGTAAGTGAATATTACTCAAAACTCATTGAATTCAAAAGTGTAGGCATATTAGTAAGTGCATCATCTTACCGACTAAATTCTTCCAATGAGAATGCTTGATCGCGTTTTGCCATTTTTATGTTGGTCTTGTGCTAGTATAAAACTAACAAGTTCCAGTATAGAAAGCGTCCAGTGAATACCAGAAAATAAAACTAACACGAAAATTAAAACTAACAGTTTTCAGAAAAACAAAACTGAAAGTTTTCAGAAAAAATAAAACTGAAAGTTTTCAATAAAACAGAACTGAAAATTTTTACTAAAATAAAAAAAAATTATGATTTTTGATATTGATTTCATATTGATATCAATAACAACACGTGTAGATAAGTTATAAAAAATAATGTGGGTTCCTAATTCCCATGTAAATCAGTGATGAAGGACTTGGGTACCCGGGTACCTCGTCATTGATTTACTTAAAATTTCTCACCCATGGAGAAGAAGGTTAAAAAAAGAGTTAATCAACAAAATGCTCGATGTGACGACCGTGGGCACCATAACACAATTGGGCACGGAACCTAACTGAGGCCAAAACATCGGCAAGCATGGCTGGTGTCACTCCTCGGCACGCTTCCTGGATTCGTTGAACCAGACCCTCCAGTGAGGCGGGGCTGCGTAGCATAAACCTTGCCCTTCAGGTATCCCCACAAGAAAAAGTCAAGCGGTGTAAAATCAGGGGAGCGGGGTGGCCAACGAACTGGTCCTCCTCGGCCAATCCATTGTTGTCCAAACATCTCACTTAGACGCTCGCGAACGACCAACCCGTAATCTGGAGGAGTTCCATCATGCTGAAACCACGTGCGCTGATACGAGGCCAATGGCAAATTGTCAATGAAGTCTGTTACTACCACGTTGAGAATTTCAGCCCGGTAGCGTTCTGCAGTCAGTGTTCCATCGTAAAAATACGGTCCAACCACAGTGTCATTGTACAATCCACAGCACACATTGATTCTCCAGACATCGTGGGTTTTTGTCTGCCCAATGATGATGGTTGTGCCTGTTGATAACTCCATCCCTGGTAAACTGGGCTTCATCTGTCCACAACATCTCATGAATGAAGTTTGGATTGTCATCCAGGCAGGTAAGTAACCAGTCGCATTATAATTCTAATGGTGATAATGCAACAATTAAATTGACCATGTCTTGTGAGAATAAGACTGATATTCTCATAATGTCTTCATGCTTTCTCTACGATGACAGTATTGTCCCATCAAAGAAAGCTGAAGAAACCGTTGAACAATGTTTAAAGTTCAATCACAAGCTTATTATAATCACCACGTTGTTTGGGGAAGCAGTGATTATAATCAAAGAGGAGATGAATTATTGGAATTCTTCCTTCAAAAGAATTTGCAAATAATAAATAAAGGTAATGAACCTACTTTTGTGACTTGTAATAGAAAGGAGGTCATTGACCTCACTATGTCTTAACAATACTACTGATCTTATCAGTAACTGGCTAGTCGCAGATGAGGAATCTTTGTCTGATCACAGATTTATTTTCTTCTCTGTTACAGGCATCGGGCTTTTAGACAGGATGGAAAAGAAGGCGGAATCCCAGAAACACCGACTGGGATTCATACCTTGAAGACCTCAGGATTGCAACGGAAGGTATGTATAATAAAATGTCTTCAATGGTTGACCTGGAACTAGCTGTTACCCAGTTGCAACGTGCTATTATCCAGTCTTACCATCAAAATTGTATGGTGAGGAAAACTAGTTTACCAAGACAGGTTTCTTGGTGGAATAAAGAGCTTAATTTTCGTTTGCAGATGTTGCAGAAAGCACTTCAACAAGGCTAAAAATCCTGGTGAGTGGTCTCTTTATAAAGAAACCCTCACCAGATATAATATGGCAATTAGGAAAGCTAAGAAAGATTCTTGGATTAATTTTTGTGAGATCTAAGGGACTTATCCACTACCGCAAAGGTAATGAGGATAATGTCCATGGATACTGTAAATCAGTTAACTTCTGTTAAAAGAAGCGATGGCAAATTCACAGAATCAGATGAAGAAACATTGGCAGAAATGCTAAGAGTACACTTCCCTTATTCTGTGCGTGTCAACGATTTGGAGACATCCATTTCAATTGGTAGGTTCAAAACCAAGAGTAAAAGGAAATTGGATGTTTCCAATAACATTGTTACATACAATAAAATTAAATGGGCAATTAATTAATTTGACCCAATTAAGTCTCCTGGGAAGGATGAAGTAATTCCTATTCTGTTGCAGAAAGGAATTGACACTTTGGCACCCATACTGTGTAAAATTTACAAAGTATGTTTGGTGCAGGGTTATATTCCAGAGGCTTGGAGACAAACAAAAGTTGATTTTATCCCCAAGCCTGGAAAATCGACTTACTTTGAGGCAAAGACTTTTAGACCTATTAGCCTCACTTCCTTTTTTCTTAAGATATTGGAAAAGCTGGTAGACAGATATATTAGGGAGGAGGTTTTGATTACAAAACCCCTCTCTAGACAACAATTTGCTTACCAGCAAGGTAAATCAACTGAAGCAGCAATTTTTTAGTTGGTGCTTCTTATTGACAAAATATTAACAATGAAGGAAACTTCATTAGTGGCCTTTTTGGACATCGAAGGAGCTTTTGATAAATTATCCACTCATACTATTATCGGGGCTCTTGACAGTCGGGGAGTTGATAAAATTATTATCAAATGGATAACTGAGCTGCTTACAACTAGGAGAGTAGAGGCTAAACATCTTGGTGACACATGTATGGTTCGAGTGGCGGGAGGCTGCCCACAGGGTGGAGCCCTTTCACCCTTGTTGTGGTGCCTCGTCGTCGACGAACTGTTGTGTGTGCTGGAAAAAGATGGAGTGGACTGCCTTGGATATGCTGATGATATTGCAATCTTCGCTAGGGGAAAATTTATTAACACTGTCTCGGACATTCTTTAAGGGATTCTCAAGAAGGTAGAGAAATGGTGTAAGGAGGTAGGTTTGTCTGTTAATCCAGACAAAACTGCCATTGTTCCTTTTTCTAGAAAAAAGAATTTAAATTTTAGAAGTATTAAATTCTTTGGTAAAGAGTTAATCTATACTTCAGAGGTCAAATATCTCGGTGTCTTCCTTGACAGCAAGCTTTCATGGAAAAGACACCTAGAATATTGTCTATCTCGGGCTAAAATGATTTTCTGGACTTGCAGAAGAGTTGTTGGCAAATCATGGGTGCTGAGCCCTAAACTTATTCATTGGGTATATACTAGTATTATAAGTCCAATGATAACTTATGGCTCTGTTGCATGTTGGCCTAGAACACAATTAAAGACAGTCAGGAAAGAACTAGCTAAAGTTCAAAGAATGGCATGTCTTACTATTACAGGTGCAATAAGAACAGTTCCAACTAGAGCTTTGGAACTTCTCTTGGACTTGAAACCTATTCACTTGCTTGTTGAAACGGAGGCTGCATTGACAATTTATCGAATATGCAACCCTGACAAATGGCATAGATGCTTAGATAATACAGTACATGATAAACAAAAAAAGGGAGTGTTACGACATCCGGTTTTTCATATGACTGCTGATAGAATGCTTTCGAAATACGATTCCATAAGCAATATGAAGTTTCCATTCCTACTAGGGAGGAATGGAACACAAAGACGCTCACGTCATTTGGGGATCATGAAATATGGTTAACGGATGGATCCAAAACGGCGTGTGGAATAGGCGCGGGTGTATGCTGTCCTAGGAGGAAAATCCGAAGGACTTTCCCCCTTGGATAGTATTCTACAGTCTTTCAGGCAGAAATGTTTGCTATTATTGCCTGTAGAAAAGAACTGAATATTCAGAAGCTTCGGAGAAAGAAAATTTTAATATGCTCTGATAGCCAAGCTGCGTTACATGCACTTGATAGTGTATGTTTCAAATCTAAGCTTGTCTGGGAGTGTCATCGTACCCTGTGTGATCTAGTAAGAAACAACAAGGTAAAACTGTGTTGGATTCCTTTTCACAGTGGCTATGAAGGCAATGAAATTGCTGATTTCTTGCCAAAGATGGGTCCATGACTCCATTTATAGGACCTGAACCATCTTTTGGATTGTCCCAAAGTCTGATTAAACTGACTATCCAAAATTATATGGGTAGACAGCATTATGACTTATGGACTAAGGAGTTTGGCCAAAGACAAGCCAAGGAACTTAATCCAAAATATCCTGTTTCTAGGAAAGGTGAGTTGTTAAACTCAAAAGTATTGAAATTAGAAAAGTTGTTGAACTCCTTACAGGTCACTGTCATCTTAACAGACATATGACCTTAATTGGAGTTGCAACTGATGCTACATGCAGGAAATGTCATGAAGCAGAGGAGAGTTCAATTCATGTTCTCTGCAGTTGTTTAAATCTATCATTTATTAGATTTAGACAACTAGGGGATTACATACTTCAACCTGCAGATATTCAAATTGTTGCTGCTAGGCAAATCCTAAGATTTGTAGCTGCTTCTGGTCTACTTGTGAGACAGGATCATTAGAGGACAATGGGGATAGTACAATAGATCTGAGGTCGCGGTGCTTGGTTTCTTGGTAACCACCCCTTTCAAATTCAATTCAATTCAATAATCAACAAAATGCTCGATGTGACGACCGTGGGCACCATAACACGATTGAGCACGGAACCTAACTGACGCCAAAACATCGGCAAGCATGGCTGGTGTCACTCCTCGGCACGCTTCCTGGATTCGTTGAACCAGATCCTCCACTGAGGCGGGCTGCGTAGCATAAACCTTGCCCTTCAGGTATCCCCACAAGAAAAAGTCAAGTGGTGTAAAATCAGGGGAGTGGGGTGGCTAACGAACTGGTCCTCCTCGGCCAATCCATTGTTGTCCAAACATCTCGCTTAGACACTCGCGAACGACCAACCCGTAATCTGGAGGAGCTCCATCATGCTGAAACCACGTGCTGATACGAGGCCAATGGCAAATTGTCAATGAAGTCTGTGACTACCACGTTGAGAATTTCAGCCCGGTAGTGTTCTGCAGTCAGTGTTCCATCGTAAAAATACGATCCAACCACAGTGTCATTGTACAATCCACACAACACATTGATTCTCCAGTTCATTTGATGAGTTGTTTCTCGCAGGCATCGTGGGTTTTCGTCTGCCCAATGATGATGGTTGTGCCTGTTGATAACTCCATCCCTGGTGAACTGGGCTTCATCTGTCCACAACACCTCATGAATGAAGTTTGGATTGTCATGCAGGCAGGTAAGTAACCAGTTGCAGAAGGCGCCCTAGCAACATAATCCAATGGCAGTAACTCCTGGTGACAATGAATATGGTATGGGTGAAAATGATGTGCGTGTAGAATGTTGAGAACAGTTCTCTGATGGCACCCAATATCTGCAGCAATTGCTCTTCTGCTTGTGTGGGGATTTGCAGCAACTGCAGCCAGAACTAATGTTGTTGTATCCTCGTCGCCTTATGCCCTTGGTCGTCCTCGTTCTGCATTAACATTCCCTGTAGCCTCGAATCTTTGAATAATGTGACGCATTGTTTGACGAGATGGATGGCGTTCGTTAGGGTATCTGTCTCGATACAAACTAACTGCAGCATGTTGGTTACTCCTTGCCTCTCCGAAGCAGAAGATCATGTTGACCATTTCCGAAACAGTGTAGCTTGCCATCCTGGAATTGTTCTGTCTTCTGTGTGCTGAAACATGCCTTTTATTTGCTTTTCCGCATGAAAGTGAATGTGAGTATGGTAATTTATGGTAATTTTTTGATTTGCATGCTTTACATGGTGGAAATATCAACATTCAGTTTTCCTTGTGCAATTTTCCAAGTGAATGTGGGTGATTGGTTGGTCCGATTTGGATGATTTTTTTGTTTTGTTTGTTTTTTTATGCTGAACAAGTTTGCAATTGGGTTTTTCTCTATCCCTTACGGTTTTTGAGATAAATTTTGATGTGTCCTAATTAGCATATTTGGGGTGATGAAAATTGCATCATGGGATAGACCACCCACAACTTACTATTCATTGGATTCATCAACTTTGACATATCTGCTTCGCTTCAAAAACTAAAAGGGGGGGTTCATACTTTTGTATTCACCCTGTATTTAATAAAAATCGTACTTTCCCGTTTTCGCAGAGATTTTCAAGGCAAAACGACGACGGGAAACAAAGCTGTTTCTGTTTAAAAAGTGCATTCTGAAGGACTTGAACCCACAATATCAAGGTTGTCGAACACGGCATGTAACCAACGCGCCAAAGTAGCTTTGCAAAATGTAAGTATTTTTTTTTTCACTACAAAGGTGTTGTGCCCGGTGCAACCGAGCAGAGACAATAAGCAACACTAAACACCCATACGAAAAGTAATATATATAGTAACTCGCATGTGCAGGATCTGCCTTTGGATAGCAGTTCTGCATGTTGCGATTGAATAGGGGTATTTCAGGTTGAAGTTATATTTAGATCCAGACCTAGGTTGAACATTTAATGTGCCGTTCGTGCAATCATTACTTAAAATGCTGCAATTCCACTCCTTGCCGTTGCTAGGGTAATTTTACCTTCCAATCGAATAGTCGCCAGCCCTTTTTCGAGAAAAAATGATTTACTGGTTTCGCCTGGCGTCTCACTGAATACCCCATTTAATATGTGATTGTACACAATCAGCTGTTATTCATTTAAGAGCGATATTTGATCCATGAACACTTGGGGGGGGGGGGGGGGGCGACAAACTTTTTTGGCGTCGACTACGGGTATTTTTGTCATATCAGTTTGCTATGGAAATTTTGCTTGTTGTCGCATCTCGATAGACTAAGGATCTCTGATTAAAAGGCTTTATAGAAATGTTTTCTCGAAAACATGACACCAGCAGCCGAGCCATAGACCACGCCTTCATCCGTTTCTTTCGTTCGTTCACTCATTTCGTTGTTGATTGTAAATTGGTTGTAAATAGTATATTCATTCGTTGTTCTGATTTTCTAAATTAGGTTGGTTCAATGTAAATTGTCATAAATCTAATTAATAGCTAAATTTAAATTTAGCAGGAATAAAAAAACGCCGATATGATATTAGTACTCCACAGTTATTACTATAGCGAGTGCAATCTCTTTGGTAATCACTTCATTCTAAAAATAAATTAGTAATATGTTTATTTCAAAATGCTGGTTAGGTTAGGTGAAGGTAAAATGGGCAAAGTTGGGAAAAGAAATGATCCACACACGCCTGCCTGTTTCGAGGACTCTCTTACCTGTTAAGCGCCCCGCACAGGCTTCGCACGGTTGGATAATGCCTAGACTGCAGAGTAGGGATAGGAATTTATTTTTATATTTAGTTATATGTACATTCAGATATTGCAAAATATCATTAAAAAAAGAGTCCGATCAACGCCAGGGATATCAACTAATACGGTTTATAAAATGATGGTTGTTTTCCAAGGATAATTGTTTTTCTCATTTACTTGTTACAGGAAAAGGTTTATAAATCAAATCCGCATTTGCAATATCTATAAAAAAATTAAAATTTGGGAGGGGATTTTTTTCCCTGCTATTGTTTATACACCAGGATTTCCTGAGTGTGATCGTTTTCTTCCTTTTATTTAATGTGATAAAAACGAGTGGGCGGAACTTTTTCAAATATTAATTTGATTTCAGAATGAGGTGTGCACGTCTATATTCTCATACAGAAGATATGAATGTAAGTTATTCTAATAATTAATATGAGTAAGTAAGCAAATTAGGGAATTAAAAAAAACTGTATTAGAGAGAATAAACAAAGAGAAAATAAAAACCCAGAAAAAAGGCAATCTTAACTATAACGATATTATTGCTTTAATTCTTTTTCGAAAATGATATGCCGTCCAGGTAGCTGAGAGGGCTAGGGCTTAGGCTTTCTAGTTCTCGAGTCCGCCTGGTCGTGGGTTGGAATCCCGCCGTGGGCATGGATGTTTGTGTTTCTCCCGGATTATGTACAGATATAACTTGTGTTAAAGGCGCAAAATGACCTTCGTAGCCAATACCGAAATTTCTAATCAACCAACCATCAAAAATGATATTGACGTCAACCGCAGATTCTTAATGCCATAATTATTCTGTTTCGTAAACATAGGAAAAAATAAGCGAATGATTGTTTTGTTAGATTATAATAGATAAATGAAAATTCGATGACAGTTTTTTTTTCCTTTTATGTGGTAGAATTAAACGACGGCATGCATTTTATTTTACATTTAAAAAGTTTTATTTTAATGTGATGCGTCGGCCTTTATTTTAATTTATTGAAGACATGAATGTTAGTAATTCAAAAAATAATTATAGGGTCCTTTAATTATATAATATATTTAAAATTTAAAATTCAGTGAAAAAAATTACTTGCTAATACGACTGCGAAAACAATTTATAAAATTTAAGTTAATGAATAAAAATGTTCTGGGAATGAAATGTAAAAGTTGTAAACTCAAAAATTAACAAAATAAATCGGGAGTGTCCTCCCCTAGATTTTCTCGTACTCAAACGGTGCGCGATGAAGCAAAATCTGTTGAAAATTTTCCCTCTGAAATGGTCTAACTTGCAAAATGAATTAGGTTGTTCAAATCAGGCCACGGGTTTCCGGGATATGGCCTCTTTTCAGGTATTTTAATTAACCAACAATTAAACTGAACGCTCTTGTTACAAGGAATGAAGAAGTTATGTGGTTTACTTTTGTTGCTTCACTTGATTCACTGCAAATAAAACGTATAGTTGTTGTGTAGGTGTTCAGGTAAAGTACCCCTTTTTCCACATTGTTAATTAACTCACCAACGAGTATGAGGTGTGTACAAAAAGTATCGAAAACTAAAGTTATTGACCTGTAGGATTTAAACATTAATCCCCTTCAAAGTACTCTCCTTGGGAATGCAAACACTTCTTCCACTGCCCCCGCCATTGTTGGAGTCATCTTTGGAAGGCCTGTTTGGGAAGAGTGGACAGCTCCGCCGTCGTTTTCTGCATGCTGTCTTCTCGTGACTGAAATCGGGTTTCTTTCAGCGGCGTTTTGAGCTTGTGTAACAGCCAAAAGTAGCATGGAACCATGTCAAGGGAGTAAGGAGGCTGACCGATTTAAGGAGTGCTGTGTTTGGCCAGAAACTTCTGAATCAGCTACGATGAATAGGTGGATGCGTTGTCGTGATGGAGTGAACATGTTCCTGTTGCCCAAAGATCGGGTGTTTTCCGCCGTAAAGCATCACAAAGGCGACGAAGGACTGTCAGTTAGTACTCTTTGTTGATAGTTTGGCCTTTTGAGGAAATCGAAAAACCGACAGGCGTATAGTACACTCACTCACTCTCAAGATGCCAGGCAGCAACACACGAACTATAGATACGTGACCAATTGCACACAAGCTGATGAATGTCACCTACACCTCCTCGCCAGAGGAGAAAATCCGCGGTTCATTTGTTTAGCCAGAAAAAATTAAGGTCCGATACTTTTTGTACACAACTCGTATATCTATATATCTGTATGGTACAAATAATTCAATCAAAATTTAACCAATTTTACGGCAAGCTAATGAGCTGAAATTGTGTACACTTACAGAGGGTCCTTAGGTATCTACGGTAACAAATTACAGAGGTCCATAAAAGGTGGAAAACTCCTTTCACCAACTTCGAGTGTGTTCATTCTGATAGCCATGCATCGCTGCTATTGTCCTGCATTCCTGCTTCCACTGCAGGAGGCTGGAAGGCAGAACACCAAGTTCGTAACCATTCCTTTTCACACGATTTCCATAGATCCTCCACTGTTCGCGGTGGCCTCTTTCCGAGGGCCCGTTTAAGTAGGCCAAAGCCAAAACTACACATAGGCGATTCTACCGGTAAGTTCACGAGTATGGCGCTGAATGTAATGGAGCGGATTCCGACATCTTCTTGCATACATTCCGGAATAGGCAAGTTGACGCGCCCAGACCTTGTTTGCCTGTGCACCGTACAAACAGGGGATGCCATGGGTAAATATGAGGGTTAAAACGTTTAGGCTAATTCGAACTAAGCGCAAGCGTTATCGCCGTAAATCTTTCGCACGGCGTAGAAATATACGCCGCAAAACAGACGTCACTAAACATCAAAACAACGTCAAATGAAAGCGTTGATCTGTTTCCCTAAAGCGTTTGTCGTTCCGCTGATTCTTCCAGTGATGTATCAGTATCTTTTTTTTCGATTGAAAAATGGAAGGAAAATTCTGCGATCTGGATTCGAACCAGGAACCTCGACTATCATGGCCGACTCCTCTACCAATTCGGCTATCGCAGACACCTGGAGCGCCAAGCTGTCACAAGGTGTCTTAAAGACAACCAAGTGTCAGGGTTGAAAGCCCAATGGAGGCGGGCTCCTGGCTCTCAGAACGAAAATTTCTCCTATCCAACCATGACGACTTGGTTGTCTTTAAGACACATTGTGACAGCTTGGCTGTTCAGGAGTCTGCGATAGCCCAATTGGTAGAGGTGTCGGCCATCATAGTCGAGGTTCATGGTTCGAATCCAGGTCGCAGAATTTTCCTTCCATTTTTCAATCGAAAAATTATTACCTGTGTTCGGAGACAATCTCCAGTTTATAAATATTATTATTATTATTATTATAATTATTATTATTATAAGTACCTTGTTGAAAATGGAGGAAAATAAACGTAGAGTTTTAATTATCAAGTAGTGCCTCTATCTATATTATTCGATTTATCATATAAAAAAGGACGATCTATTTTTATCATACACTATATAAGAGTTTCCTCTATGCTTTCATCCACCATTTGCAAATAAGAGTGTAAGTCCAAATGCGCATGTCCAACTCTGGCGTTGCCGTAAAATGTTGAACATAGCTGAAATTTAGAAGCGTGTACGCTTCACATCTCGGCGTAAACATTGTGGCGAAATAATGGCTCGGACTATCTTTCCTAAGGCGTAAATTCTTAAAGAAGAAATCATTAGTTGATCTGTGAGGGTTTTCATGTTACGCCGATCTCAGCTGTTCGAAATAAGGCGAACTAGGTAACTGCTCTAACCAAGCCCTAAGGTCATGCAAATAGCGGTTCGCTTTCATGGCCGCAGTAGCGCAATTGGTTAGCGCGTTGGCGGTCCGAGCCAAAGGTTCCTGGTTCGATCCCGGGCTGCGGAATTTTCTTTCCTATTTTTCATCATTATTTCGAACAGCTGAGGTCGGCGTAACATGGAAACCCTCACAGATCAACTAATGATTTCTAAATTATTTTGTAGTATATTGGTATTTTTAAAATAATTTCTTCAAGGTTTAAAAAACCATTTTCAAAGTTGTTTTTTTTTTGGGTTTTTTTTTTTAAATTTAATTTTAGTTAGATACAAAGATGTGAAAGCCGTTTTGAAACTTCCATATCAGGTTTTTACAGCTAATTGATATAAACAGGGAGACCTAAAGAAATATTGTAAAATTATAATGATATTTCTGATTATACTGATTAAATAAAATAAAAGTTTATTACGAAGTGATATCAGAAAGTAACACCATTTTTTTTTCAAAGAAAATTACAAAACATATAAGTAAACAACTAAGTGCACCTGAAACTTAACATCTTTATCTACTTTTCCACATAGCCAACTTAACGATTAAGGCATTTATCCCAACCCTCCACCAGTTTCAAAATATTCCGCTCATGGAACTCTGTCGACTGTGAATAAGCCAATGGCGTACAGCATGTTTGAGTTTCTGGACACTCTCAAACCTCCGACCACCCAGAAGAAATCTCTCCATGGGACCAAAGAGGTGGTGGTCCGAGGGCACTAAGTCCGGACTGTAGACTGGGTGGTCCAGAATCTCCCAACCGAAACGAACAGGTTTTGCTTTGATGGGCATTGTTATGAAGAAGTCGAACATCGTTTCCTCTTTCTGGTCGCTTATCCCGAATAGCACGCCACACTTTAGTCAACGTTTCAAAATAGGTCACGGCGTTGACAGTTGACCCAACTTTGTTAAAAGAAACCTTATAACAGCTCGTTCTTTTTCCATTGCAGACGAAATGATAGCGGCGGCCATCCGTAAACGACTGTTAGCAGGCAGTGCGCGTGTGGAGGAGCAATTCTTGTTATGCAATGCCTGTGCATGTACTCAGGCCTCGTTTTTGGCTACGTTAATTTCTACACAGCGACTATATTTCCTCCGCTAAAAAATAAATAGCGTTACTTACAGATATCCCATTGTACATTCAATTTCACATATATTTATCTCCGAAACTTCTTCATATTGATAAAAACAATTTTCTCCCATTTCCTCATTTAAGAATTATTATTATTAACGGTTGCTATTTATATTTTTCAGATTTCGCTAGTGTATCTTCTCCTCTTTTCTTTTATAATTTTTGTGAAATTGTCAGGAGCCCTCGTTTGTGACCGGGAGAAAGACTGCACTGAGCCCTGTCCAGATTTGAAGCCGTCCGACTGTCCGGATGGGTATCTGAAAGCAAACGCTTCGTGGTGCGGCTGCTGTTCGCACTGCATCACTTACATCCGTAATATACCATTCCATTTTGACTTTTTAAAACATTTCTTCTTCTTCCTGTTATTTACAAAGATATTGTTTTTATCTTTCTTCAAGAACTGTACTTTTGCATACACTTCGCAAAAGATTTACAGGGGGTGGACAGAATAATAGGAACATCTTTCGATTTAGACATCTTGTCGAATATCTAGAAAAATATTTGACGAATCATCATGGAACTTCAGTGGTGTAAAGAGGATATTACACCTCGTATATTTCAGCGAACGATTTGTCCTAAAAGCAAATAGGGGACCAGTAACAAATTCAATAAAAAACAATGATTGGGATCATCTTGTAAAAAATAATGTTTGAAATGCCTAATCTTTGTTCATTTGTATGAGATTAGCACGCATATTCATGTAGATATACAGTTTTTTTTTAAATACAAATTTTTGTGACCTTTTTTATTTATAACATTCAGGGTTTTCATGCCAATGCAACGTCGTTTTCAACAGCAGAACCAAAATCGGAGGGAACCTTTAATCCACAAGGAGATATGAAATACCGGATATGTATTTCGGCTACAAAGTAGCCATCTTCAGCGGAGGTGGACACAATGCAACTAAAGAAAACAACCTTAACGCTAGAGAATATATAGACAAGGTGGGGGGGGGGGGATAACTGAAAAGAACATTTCCCATTGGTTAAGCGGAAATAACTGCTATTGGACAAGTCAAACAATGGGCCAATAAAATAACAGCAGATACCTTGTCAGAGGAGGGGAAAATAAGAATAAATTTAATAAATCAAACAGAATAGAGTTTGGTAACGGCCCTTTGTCCATATTCAATACATTTTTAGAACCCCTTTAATAAATTTCTATACGCTCAAAGCTGTCTAATTGATTTCTTGAATTGACGGATCTAAGTAACTTTGTGACGTTCCAGTGTAGCAGTCACGTGTGTTACATACTTAATTAGGAAGGGGTCTGCATAATTAAAAATATATTGATTATTAAGTCGATTACATGATTGTTGGCTTTTGTCTTTGTAGTAGTTATAATGAGCGTGTATTCGTTGTATGTGTGTGCTGTGTGTAGTGTTTAGTGAAATATAAGTGCGCGTTGTTTGTTTTGTTGTATGAATGAGTAGTAAAAATCCTCCGTGGGCGATCGTAAATGGTCCTTTGTTGTAGCAGCTATTGTTAGGATGTTTTCCGAGAAGATTGCTCAGCTTCCAACGAGGGATTGTTGCGATCGCTTTCGGAGAAATTGTGTGTGTGAGTTTCGTTTGTTGTAAAAAAAAAATTAAAAAAAACAACAATCTTTGCGTGTATGTTCCGATTCGGTCATGGTATCGATCGAAAGCCTTTTTGATTGCAGTTTTCGTCTTGCTATGTAGTTGAGTACGTTATGATAAAAATGTATAAGCTCATAGGTGAAATCTATGAACTTTGGAAGAAGGAGTTGTATGATGAAAGTAAAAAGTAAGATAACATGTGCAGAATTTGATAGCCGTATATTTGCATAAATATTTCAATTCTTAATAAACAAATTTTGTTGGACAATAATATACTCTACACCGTTAACGTGACGACTTGAACAAGACCGTTGAGGACATAGGACGAAATGGAACACAATAGAACCAGCGAAATAGATCTGCGCCCGTTCAGCGAAAGCAAGGCTGTAGCTCCAGACGGGAACCTCGTATGATTCAGCATAGGTGGGCAAGTATGTCGACAATCTCCGGTGAGTGTTATTAAACAGTTAGATAATGCAAGAGCAGTAACTAGACAGTTTTGTTCGAGGCTCAAGTCTGCTGTGTCAACGGTCCTCCCGCCCTTGACATGTAAGCAAGAACTTTAAGTCGTAATAACTGCGCTCAAGAATTATTTAAACTCAACTGTGCTGTGAACTGCTAATGCTAAAATTTCACAATTCGTTGTAACTGGTTAGGAATAATATATGTTTAAATTCTTTATACCTATTAAGCACCCTGTTGTGTAAGAGGTCTAGAGGTTAAGTCAGTTGACAGGTGCATAGTAAAGCATGACTGGTACGTTGGCAGGAATTGTGAGCAGGTTCCTGTAACTGTAGGTTGTTGCAGTTTAAAGGATAAGTTCAAGCTGGCCAGTGGGTGTGTGAGAGGCATGAGGACTGCACTCGCCAAGAGGGGTTTCTGTTCTTCCCCCCTACATGTACAACAAAGTAAGTGCATCACGCTTCCATGCGTAGGAAAGTGGAATATTTGATCCGGGAGTGCACAGTCCTATATCAGCCTCCCTCATACTGATCAAGTACCCAGTTAGGCAGCACTGTCAACATACAGATGAACCCCATTTATCCTATTACACAGGCAGGTGTGCCGGTTACCTGATGCGAGTGATGTGTAAATATGTAGCTTAAGTTCTGATGATTGCTTGTTTTACCTAATAGTTGGGGCCCCAAAAGTACTTTAATGAATCAACAGTAAATTTTTGGTAAGTTGTAAACAGTAAATTATAGACTATATTTATTGAGAATAAAGTGAATGTCAATACAATGAAATACAGCAGTATCGTGGTTTCTCTCAATTAAAATCGGTCCCGAACCCTAGCAATCTTCCGCCTTGGGGTCGTTCTTCGAACGTTAAAACCTTATAGAATATATTGTGGGGGCGGGGGTACTCTATATTGGCGCCCGAACAGGGACCGATAATCCGGAATTTCCGGATTTTTGAAGTCACCCCGATATTGCCTTGTTTTGGTAAGTTGTTGTTGTTGATGTGCGTTTAAAAGATGTTTAGCTGTGTATGTATGATATATCCGTAGCTTGAGATACGATGAAAGCAGTAATTGAATGAGTTTGATTGACCATGAATGCAAGCGTTAGTGCATATATGGCATGGGGGCATTTGACGGATCAAACAGTAGGCTCATGGCGCCACGGAGTAATTGTGCACAAAGCGGGGTGGTCGAAGTATGCAGGCCCATTGAGGGTTTACAGCTTAAGGGCACAAGAGAGGATTGCCAGAAAGTAATTGTTGAGACGTTATATGAATTTGGTGATGTTTTTTCGAATGACGTAGAGAGTGTATACGGGGTGCGAAATTATGAGGCGGAATATACCGTTGATAAATCGCACCCAGTGTTTACCCAACAGTATAGAATTCCTCACGTGTATCGTGAGGCCTACAAGCGGAAACTGGCAGAGTTTGAACGGGCCGGCATCATTGAGCCCAGCGTGAGCCCGTGGAACTCTCCAGTCCACGTAGTCCCAAAGAAGAATGGAGAAGTAAGAATCACCTTGGATCTTCGCAAGGTGAATCTGCATACGACTCCGGTGGACTACCCGGCCCCGATCATCAAGGATATCCTGGAAGAGCTACAGGGGCATCCGTACTTCTCAGTGATTGATTTGAATAATGGCTACTATCAAATCCCATTATCTAAGTCACTGAGAGAGTGCTATGCCTTTCAGTCACCATGGGGCAAATACCAGCTGACTCATTTGCCCCAGGGTGGGAGGAATTCCTCCCACCTCTTCCAACAATATGTGGTGACCGCTCTGAAGGGAAGGGTCGGGGAGAGCATCCACATGTTCCTGGATGATATACTGATTAGTACAGCAACGCTCCGGGAGCATGTGGAGGTTCTCCGGTGGGTGCTGGGGAGGTTCAGGGCATGCGGGTTGGTTGGGCATTCCTGTAACTGTAGGTTGTTGCAGTTTAAAGGATAAGCTCAAGCTCGCCAGTGGGTGTTTCTGTTCTTCCCGTCTACATGTACAATAAAGGAAGTGCATCACGCTTCCATGCGTAGGAAAGTGGAATATTTGATCCGGGAGTGCACAGTCCTATATCAGCCTCCATCATACTGATCAAGTACCCAGTTAGGCAGCACTGTCAACATACGGATGAACTCCCATTTATCCTATTACACAGGCAGGTGTGCCGGTTACCTGATGCGAGTGATGTGTAAATATGTAGCTTAAGTTCTGATGATTGCTTGTTTTACCTAATAGTTGGGGCCCCAAAAGTACTTTAATGAATCAATAGTAAATTTTTGGTAAGTTGTAAACAGTAAATTATAGACTATGTTTATTGAGAATAAAGGGAATGTCAATACAATGAAATACAGCAGTATCGTGGTTTCTCTCAATTAAAATCGGTCCCGAACCCTAGCAATCTTCCGCCTTGGGGTCGTTCTTCGAACGTTAAGACCTTATAGAATATATTGTGGGGGCGGGGGTACGCAACAACTTAAAAGTATCTGAACTAATGCCATGTGTCACGTGGCAGTGGAAACGATTTATGCGATTTAAAGAAATAAAGGGGATATGGGAGATTGAAAAGGAAATTAATAATTTATTAAACTATAATTACTACAATTCGTAGCAACAATGAAAATAGATTTAATTTACAATTTTAACACTTTATTAAATTGCAGCACACAAGAAATTTCCTTGGTAACACTCTCACAGTTGCAGCACAATGCCCTAAACTTTATTTCACATACGTAGCACGAAATTACCTTTATCACTTAATAGATTCCCATCTGTGAAAACACTTATTAACACCACAATTGAATTTAGGATTAAGGTGCCAATAGCGGACCACCATAATCCTTAAATAATTCACTATATACATATTTACAGGGCAATTTGCATCACTTCAAAATTATAAATTAGTTGGCGGCCGGACACTTTAAATTAGGCACTTTAAACTTGTATGCACACTAATATATATAACCGTAGCACTTGAAACGGTCAGTTGCACTCAATTATCGATGAGCATGACAAGTCAATTTAATTAAGACGCACGGCACGTTGAGATACGTGAAAACAGCATTAAACAAATAAATGAAGTGGCTTACCATCAGTTCAGGATGTGCTAGTGATTCTCGGCGAATTCCAGTCCGTGAACTACTCCCAAATCGTTATCGAGGAAGCCGGCGATTCCGCAAGGGAAAATACCATAGGCCGTCGTTGCTTCCACGCCCGTAAACGATTCTGCTATTGTCGCACACCCGTCAGCAATTGTAGATGGATCCGAAAGTGTACTAGCTGTCTTATTAAGAAGTTATTGGCGGGAACAGGCTTAGGCAGAGTGAATATTGTCTGTGTATTTACTGCCCTTTTCACGCTCCTTTCATTTCTGCTACTTAACCCTTTTTCTTCTCCTTCACAGTTTGCTAGAATTTCCTTTCTTTTGCTCTCTGACTTCCGTTCCTCGCTAGTTCCATTTTCCTTCCTCGTGTGGAAGCTCGCTTGCTCTCTTCCTTTTCCCGCGATGCTCTCTCCCTTTCTCCGACGACGACGGGCTTTCTCATGTGACGTCACCGCCTTTCGCGAAGGATAGAAATATCTCGTCTTTTATTGCTTGCGGACGGACCGTGACACCATGATCTGTGTCTAGATCATGTTTAGCTATGCTCGATCTGTCCGACCTGCCATATTTTACATGAGCTATATGCTCTTTCCACCTTTTAATAATATTTCTTGAGCTCTGACTAACATAGTTCTTCTCACAAAAATCACATTGAAATAGATAGATTCCCGACTTTTCTAGAGGTGGGATGGCATCTTTAGGATTTCCTAAGAGTGCTTTCAAAGTATTCCCACTTTTGAATGCAATCTCTAAATTGCAAGCGCTAAAAATCTTTTTCAGACCCTTAGTTAATTGTGGATTATAAGCAATATGCCACGTGGATTCTGCAGAGTGAGACAAGAACGCAGAACATGTAAAGAAATAAAGATTTTATTAACTTGTGGTCAATAAGTAATAGAAATAAAAAGAATCAAACTGAAAGTCCACGATAGATTCAATTCTTGTTACAGTGGAAACGATTTTAGTTCTAAGTGCAAATGTCCGATGCTCGCTGCAACATACGGGTTAGAGAATGTTTCCTTTAGACGCAGCTGCCGTCCATGTAAATCCAGGTAAGTACTTTAGCTTTTACCACCAGAGGTCTCCAACTCCATTTATCTTAGAAGAGGCTACATCTTATTGCAGCTCCTGCGAAAATCCCGAGGAAACTATTATCTTAGATGCTCCGGGATAACATCTTGAAGTGGCTACGACGAAAATAAAAAAATATCATCCGTTACAACAGATAAGATGCTCTCCAAGAATTCTTATCTTTGAAGAATCCACAGCCCTGACGAAAACTAGGCCGATCTGGATTGCGGCTCACAAACGTGCCTCAGGCCGATGGTCGACTGCGCTGAGGTTCGGACAAGCAATCCTAGGACGCCAATCACCAGGAAATTGAAAAAAGGATAAATGCGGAATTCTACCCAGCACGAAGATTCCGATCCGTAAGAACTCAGGTTGAACACACACACACACACACACACACACACACACACACACACACACACACACAC
>JAHWFO010040818.1:0-19504 GCA_023313115.1 Rhysida immarginata
AGCTGCGGGGACCCCATGTTCATATGACAAAAAATACTTCTAAGGACGTCTTCAATCATCTCCCAAAAATCTGTACTCAATTCAAAAACACCCTGTATATAAAGAAGGATGTTTGCTTGTTATGCAAATCTACAGTTTTATTCCGATCTTGATGAAATTTTGCATACTTAACCTTCAAAGCATGAGGAATGTCACTGTCAACCTCAAATTTCGGGAAAGAAATAATTATCGATAAAAAGTCGATATTCATGGTTATGACAGGGCATATTAATGAGAAATATCTCATGACCAACAATGCAAGACAAAGTTTGTGCAACAATAGGTATCAACAATGGTATCAACACGCAATTCTCAAACACTCAGCACGGACCAATAATACATATCTCATGACCAACAATGAAAGGCAAAGTTTGTGCAATGATCAGGCTTTGATTAGAAAAGAGAGTTCTTAGTACTTAACAATTTCTTTAAAATATTCTAAAAATCATCAGTAACTGGAGATAATGGAGAGTAGGCAGACTATTGAAAAAGAGTGGAAAGACGACAGAGGAAGCACTCCTTTAGCTCCGTGGTGTATTGGACAACTGGTAAGCATGTCAATAGAAGAATCGGTGACCGCTAGACTACACAGAGATGAATGGCCAAGTTTTGATTCAAGACATCGAGAGAAAAAGGGAATTGCAACAACATCAAGTGTACATCTAAATGAAGATTACGCGAGTAAGAAATTATATAGACTACCAGTAGCATCCTTGGAGAGGTCCATCCATTGTGAGCCTTTAAAAATTTTTTTTGAAATTTACATTCAGAATTTTTACTGTATTTAGTCTAATCGTTTTATGTGTTTATTTTTAGGATATTTCAAAATTTATATCAAAGTAAGTCCGAGCCACGCCGCGGTTATCACTTAGCTTGGTAGCACAGCAGATCCAAACATTTCCTAAAAATACATTTTGAATATTTTGTGTGGGAAAGTGTATACTTTGGAAACTGAGATGCTGATAATGCGATGACTGAACGTTCGTTTCCAAGAATTATTGATAATGAGTATAAAGTGAAGATGCAGTGACAGAAGATTATTAAGGCAACGGAGTCAGGCGTGTCTCCCTTGAGCTCCCTAGCAAATGTCCAGACGATGGCAAAAAATTGTGTCTCTGGAAAGGAAAGAGAAAGAACGAGTATTGGTCGGAGAAACTCAGCAACTAAAACAGAAAAAGCTCTACGGGCGTTTGAAACATCTTAACAACGGGAGTTTCGAAAAGAGCAAGAGGGTATAAGTGCTTCTACGTCAAGGGCAAGAAAAACTTGAGTCTAAAATATCTGGTAATGCTCCGCAGTGGTGAGTCAAGTCAAGAAGAGTTTCGATAAATTTCCGATATATCATTTAGAGTTTTTGGTATTTTTAGTAGAATGGATAATCCCTTTGCTCTGTGTTGTATTGATTGAGTTTTTTTAACCAATTGGGAGTTATAATTTAATTTTTTGAGATTATTCTCTTTACCTACAAGTGTATTTATCCCGGGCAACGCCGGATAACTCTGCTAGTCTATCTGTCGCAGGGAGATGATAAAAATGGAGATTTGATCAAATCCCTAAGGTAGATGATCAATTCACGAAAAATGTTAAAATAACAACTCTGTGGGGTGATTTCCCTAAAGAAAGTAAGTGGTTTGATCAAATCCCTTAAATGTTTTAGTGAAAAGATGAAATAAACATTCGGCGTCTGTGCTTGCCAGCACCGCGCTTCTGACATGACACGCACAGTACCGCCCAAACATTACGCGAGTTTTATCAAGTACCTACCGTAGAAAAATGGGTTCAGATATAGAAAAAATGAAACTCTGACCGAATTTGTATCTGAAGAATAGTTTAATGAAACTATCAGACGTTTTTGAACAAGCGGAATGATAAAGAAAAACCTTTCTGGACTCGCGAAAGGATAGAACAAGCTATCACAGCCATTGAACAATTAAATTAGCACCACTACTTAAACTGCAACGTACACATAGACAGTTCTATTATGGAAAAAATACTATGCTATCGAAGTAGGTATTAAAAAATTTTTGATTTTGAAGAGAAAGTCTGCCTACAAACCAGTTGTGAAAATAGTGCCAACGGAAAATGTTTACCACATACTTCGGGAAACCCATCAGTCGACAGGCCACGGAGGAAGAGATAAAATGCTGTATAGTTTGAAATCGAAATCCCTAATACCTACTTCAGTTGTACTGGAGTTTTTAAAGCTGTGCACGGTATGTTAGTCTACAAAAAATTTCAAGAGAAGGAATCGTTGCTTGCCCAATTGTATCTAGCGACTTCAATCATCGTGGCCCAGATAGAAGTTACAAATGGCTATTACACTACCAGGACCACGCGACGAAATTCAGCTTTCTTCGACTGTTAACTTCAAAAACAGCTGCAGAAGTAGCAATGGAGCGATTAAAAATATTTTTGGAAGTAGGTTGTCCTCATATACTACAAAGCGACAACGGCCGTGAGTTTACGGCTGCTGTCATACAAGAATTAACAAGCCTGTGGCCAACGTGCATAATTGTAAATGGCAGGCGTAGACAACCAGCTAGTCAAGGATTTCTCGAGCGATCAAATCAACATGTTGAAGGTATGTTACGTGTCACAAAAAATTGGTCTATAAGTTGCTACTTTGTTCAATTCCAAAAGAATTCCTTTTTTCATCGAACCATTAAACGATCACCTTACAAAGCTTTATTTGGAGCAGAACCAAAAACAGGACTCCAATCTAGTCATATTTCGAAAGAGTTGCTTGAAAAACTTGTTACTGAAGAGGACTTGGGTTTACTTCATAATCAGCAGGACCGTGACATTATTTTAACATCTGAAGACTTACCAGTAGCTTCCTTAGAGAACAACTGGTACACGAAAAGTTGTACACGATCTTCCGGCAGCTGATTTACTCACCAAAAAGGCTTTAAATTTAGAGGATCTACCAGAAATTGAATCAATTTTTTTTATCGATGAGAAGACAACTCAAACTAGTTAACAATTTTATTTCAACTCCTGCTTCAACAGTTAAAACATCTGTAGTGTTACTTGCATCAGAAGGGGAAGCAACTGTCAGCGACAGTAGAGCATGTTTTGTTGTTTGTGGAATGGAATCTACTGGAGCCCATTCTTATGACATTTGTAACATTCCAGTGCACGCAGTATGTGGGAATACAGTAGGAGAAAAAGGATATGGATGAAAAATTCTATGCTATTTATGCCAAAAAGAATCAAAAAGAGCATTAAAGATCAAAGGGAAAATACCGCAAAACACCTGAGAAGATCAGCTAATAAATGCAAGAAGTTTCTTTGAAGAAATTTAAAGATGTGTTAGTGATTTCCACAGTCTTGATGGATGTACCTGAAGTGGATAGAGGCCCATTAGATGGAAATAACATTGTGAGGATTGTATTAGATATCAAAAATAATTTATACCAAATTGGTAACTCAATAGGAATTATAAAAGATTGGCTACCCAGAAACGCTCTTCAAATAGCTTCTACAACATTTCCCGAAACAGTTCCACGGACTACCCTAAGTCTGCGTGAGATTGCAGGGAAATTATCCTTATTTGGAAGTCAAGAATTTAAGAAGTGTTTCTGTGAACAATCCAATATACAATGTAAAACAAAAAGATGTGCCTGTAAAAAAAGTAACGTACTTTGTAATTCCAAATGCCACAAATCAACAACTTGTTTTAATAAAAATAAATGAACATTAATATTTATTAATTATATTCATAAAAATGTTTAAAATTTCACTAAAATATCCTTTTTGTTTTTAAAAATATCAGATTAAGTACCTATTTCTTTTGTTAATTAGTAAATAATTTGTATTTCAGTGACTATTATTGTATTACTTACTTTACATTTAATAATGCATGGTTTATTAAATAAATACTTGTAATATCTAAACAATATTGTTTCATCTTTTCACTAAAACAGTTAAGTTTTAAAGTTATTTCAGAAAAAAGATGAAAATTGACCATTATCTCCGAAACTACTGAGTCTAAAATTTCGAAAAAAATATAGAAAATAGTTCTTTACTTGTAGATTACAGGAAAACCTATAAGAAGTCTATGGTATTAAAATAACATGGTAAATCTCTTAATATTGTGCTAAAATTCAGTATCTTCAGGTATACCGGAAACTGAAACTGTTTTGTTGAAAATAAAAATTAGAAATTTATAAATATAATGAACGTAAATACATTAGGAATAAAAGACAAATATTAAGTAAATGATTTGTTTTTCAATAATCATCTTATATATAAAATGCTAACTCCTCCTGCTTCATGCACGTTTCCGTAGTGCCGAGCAACAATCCAACCTTTATTGTTTCCAACAAATGAAAAAAACATTGATTGTTAAATTCCAAATAAATAATGAAGTCATAGCTCATCATCCCGTTAGTATTAGTTCTCGTACTATTCGTCGACGATTAAACCAGTTTAGTTTGGGCGAGTGGCACGAAAGAAACCTCCTGTGTCATTAAAGAACAGGAAAGCTAGGTTAATTTTTTGCTCTTGCACATATCAACTGGACAACGCAACAGTGGAAACACGTCCTGTGGTCGGATGAGACAACCCAGCACTTTGCATTTGATGGCAGAAAGTACATCAGACGTAATAAACATGAAACATACAAGCCACAGTGTCACAGCCAACCGTGAAACATGGAGGGGGAAATGCTATGATGTGGGGTTTTTTTATCTGGCAGGGTGTAGGCACAATCCATCATATAAATCGCATCATGGATCGTTTGTTTATAAATCCATCCTTGAGAACATTATGCTTCCTTATGCCGCTGATAATCTGCCCCTTACATGGTTATTCCAGCACGATAACGACCCGAAACATACCAGCAGACTTGTCAAGGAATGGTTACACATAAATCATATCAAAATCATGGAATGCCAACTCAGTCAGCAGATTTGAACCCCATAGAAATGATATCGATTGATGTCAAAAGGGCTGTTAAAGAAAAAAAACCCAATAGTATTCTTATACTACTCGACTCCATCAAAGAAGCATGGAACAACATTCCAGAAGATCTGTGTAAACGTCTAGTGGAATCCATGCACAGACGATGTATAACCGTAATTAAAAACTTTGGGTACGCAACCAAGTATTGATTCTATGATGTATTATTTATTATTTCTGTATAAGGTGCTAAATTTTTGTCCACAAGAAAATCACCTAAAGGATTAAAAAAGATTATCTCATTGTTTGAATTTTGAATTCAACATGCATGGTTATTTGTTGAATCATTTCACACTTAATTCTTTTATTGGTGTAATTTTTTTTTATAACTGGTTAAGAATTTTTGATAACAAACAACATAAGCCAATATAGGTGCTAAATTTTTGGTCACCACTGTACAAGGTGATTACAAAAGAACATCACACTTTTAAAAATTTATTACATCAAAGCTATTCAGAATATAGACACACCACACACGGATTCTTAAAGAAAAACTCTTGAAGTTTATTGTGACACAGTTAAAGATGTTCAATTACCCCCCTGTCATGACAATCCCGCATCAAGAGGTGCGGGAATTTCTTGATACCACTCTCCCACAGCGGTGGATTGGTCGAGCAAACAATAACCTGGAACTTACAAAGTGGCCACCGCGGAGCCCCGACCTCACACCTTCTGATTTCTTTTTATGGGGGTGTGTAAAGGACAAGGTCACCCTATCCCTTCCCCGTGACCTAGACGAGCTGAAAGAACGCATTACGGCAGCGATACGTGGGATTGATGGAGACTTGTTAATGCGGGTTTGTCACGACACGGGGGCATATTGAACATCTTTAACTGTGTCACAATAAACTTCAAGAGTTTTTCTTTAAGAATCCGTGTGTAGCGTGTAAATATTCTGAACAGCTTTGATGTAATAAATTTTTAAAAGTGTGAAGTTCTTTTGCAATCACCCTGTATAACGTTACACTTTATGAACAGAATAAATAAATAAATAATGTGACAACAACAGCTACAGCGGGGAATGAACCCACCGACAGACCGAAGGGTCATACCCGCGAAGATCCCCCAACCGGCCTGAGCCCAAAATCGGGGATGATGAAAACTTTTAAACATATAAAAAAAAACATAAAAATAATAATTCTAATGAAAAAAAATGATGATTAATAAAAAAATAAATGGACAAGTGTGCGAGTCGAACTCGCGTGGATAGGGTTCCGTACGATGAATGTGTTATCTATCAAGATTTTTTAAAATCTGACCCAAATATGTTTGTGGTAACTAAAAAAAGTATGTATGGTACATATTGTAGTCTGAAATTGCTGAATATATTGTGTATTGCTGAATTCTGTCTTGTCGTATATTCTTGAATACGTGGATTAAGACCGTGTGATATAAGGTATTCTGATATTTCATTTTTTGATTTGTCCTTAAAATTAATATTGAAGCCTCCTGCTATAATAATCTTTTCGTGTGCACTGATAGCAATCTTAATGCATTCGATGGCAATTTTTGGAAGGCATTTTGGTGATTTATATACGGTTAAGAATTGAACACCAAATGCTTTGAATTGGAGGCATTCACAATGCCCACCCCATCGACTATCTATTAATAAAACCTGAAGAAAATTAGAATTCGGGTCAATAGGCAGAGCTCTCTAGCCTAATTCGTCTATTATCATCTCAAACACTTCGGTTTCCATACCCATGAACTACTCTTCCACGACATTTTCCTCAACATACCTACCACTATCCAATAGATAATTATACAATAACTGGATACAATACATAAACCTTACTACGACAGGAAAGACGAAAATGGTGCCTGTAATTCGCGTGGGAAAAGAAAATCTTTAGATGGATTTCTTTTTCCAGCAGTGCCACTATCGCCATCTAATGGCGTTTTTGTCTTTGTAGAAAAATATTACGATATCAACTTTATATAAAAAAAACTAATATTAAAGCCCCTCATATGACGGATGCCACAATAGGCGAGTCTGAAAATTCGATTTTAATTAAGAAATATCGTCTGTGACAGGATCAGTTATTGACCCGACTGCCAATAATAAAAAAAATTGCTGACACTATAAAAGCGATATTGTCAAAATGCCTGAAGAATATGTTCTTACTTACTTTTCAAACTCTCAGTGCGGTGAAACAGCGGCTCAAAGCCTAAACATTTATTATGCTTCTGTGCAGTCTATGTAGTAAGGTAACACCTACCACTCGTCTCAGGATTCTTAGTTCTGCCACTAGCACACGAGATCGCACTCTTTCATCTCATTACCTGAGATGAGAATGGGGAAAAAGATAGATTTGAAAACAGAGTTTGGCTTTCTTCCCTATAGTTCGTGTTGTTATTACGGATCGCCACAATTCGCGCCTGGCAAAGCTTGCGTACCAATCCGAGCATCCGATAAATAATGTTGCTATGTTACTCTCTTATGATGTTATTCGAAAGCCCGTCGTACGACAGTTCCCAGAATAGAGCAAACGGTAAATTCAATTTTATTTTTGAATAATCGTCTGTGACAGGACTGTCAAAAGTAAAAAACTCGCTGTCACTAAGAAAGCGAGACTTTCGCAATGTTACAAATTCATTACTGTCAATTTCACAGTGGTTAACCTAACACAGAAGAATATCTACAACTGTTAAATGTAAACTTTGGTCATCAGTGAAACCGGCATGTTGAGCGCGTTTTTTTCCTGCTTTTTTGGCGTTTTTATCTCTAATTTCTATAATTTTTTTGGCGGACCGTTTTGGGGATATATTGCACGATTACTATATATTAAAAAAAGAAAATTAATTACATATGTGCTTTCTCCCTTTCTTGTGGAGAAACTTGATGACTATTCGTTAGTCCATTTGGGTTGATACATAGCTGTCTGCCAATTTGTTTAAACAAACAATCGGTAGTCATGGTTACCGAATGAGTGGTGTTGCATTTCCATGATAGGAAGATGATAAAAATGGAAGTTTGAACAAATCCCTAAGGTTAACAAAATGTTGAAATAACAACTCTGTGGGGTGATTTCCCTAAAGAAAGTAAGTGATTTGATCAAATCCTTTAACAGTTTTAGTGAAAAGATGAAACAATATTGTTTAGATATTAAAAGTATTTATTTAGTAAACCATGCATTATTAAATGTAAAGTAGGTAATACAAAAATAGTCACTGAAATACAAATTATTTACTAATTAACAAAAGAAATAGTTACTTAAGCTGATATTTTTAAAAACAAAAAGAATATTTTAGTGAAATTTTAAACATTTTATGAACATAATTAATAAATAATAATGTTCATTTATTTTTATTAAAACACGTTTTTGATTTGTGGCATCTGGAGTTACAAAGTATGTTACTTTTTTTACAGGCACATCTTTTTATTTTACATTGTATCTTGGATTGTTCACAGAAACACTTCTTAAATTCTTGACTTCCAAATAAAGATAATTTCCCTGCAATCTCACGCAGACTTACGTTAGTCCGTGGAACTGTTTCGGGAAATGTTGTAGTAGCTATTTGAAGAGCGTTTCTAGGTAGCCAATCTTTTATAATTCCTATTGAGGTACCAAATTGGTATAAATTATTTTTGATATTTAATACAATTCCCGCAATGTTATTTCCATCTAATGGGCCTCTATCCACCTTAGGTACATCCATCAAAACTGTGGAATTTACTAACACATCTTTAAATTTCTTCAAAGAAACTTCTTTCATTTTTTTGCTGATCTTCCCAGGTGTTTTGCAGCATTTTCCCTTTGATCTTTAATGCTCTCTTCTTTTTGGCATAAATAGCATAGAATTTTTCGTCCATATCTTTTTTCTTCTACTGTATTCCCAGATATTGCGTGCACCGGAATTTTACAAATGTCATATGAATGGGCTCCAGTAGATTCCATTCCACAAACAACAAAACATGCTCTACTGTCGCTGACAGATACTTCCCCTTTTGATGCAAGTAACACTACAGATGTTTTAACTGTTGAAGCAGGAGTTGAAATAAAATTGTTAACTAGTTTGAGTTGTCTTATCGTCGACAAATAAATCGATTCAATTTCTGGTAGATCCTCTAAATTTAAAGCCTTTTTGGTGAGTAAATCAGCTGCCGGTAGATCGTGTACACCTTTACGTGTACTAGTTGTTCTCTAAGGAAGCTACTGGTAAGTCTTTAGATGTTAAAATAATGTCACGGTCCTGCTGATTATGAAGTAAACCCAAGTCCTCTTCAGTAACAAGTTTTTCAAGCAACTCTTTCGAAATATGACTTGATTGGAATCCTGTTTTTAGTTCTGTTCCAAATAAAGCTTTGTAAGGTGATCGTTTAATGATTCGATGAAAAAAGGAATTCTTTTGGAATTGAACAAATTAACAACCTATAGACCAATTTTTTTTGGCACGTAACATACCTTCAACATGTTGATTTGATCGCTCAAGAAATCCTTGACTAGCTGGTTGTCTACGCCTGCCATTTACAATTATGCACGTTGGCCACAGGCTTGTTAATTCTTGTATGACAGCAGCCGTAAACTCACGGCCGTTGTCGCTTTGTAGTATATGAGGACAACCTACTTCCAAAAATATTTTTAATCGCTCCATTGCTACTTCAGCAGCTCTTTTTGAAGTTAACATTCGAAGAAAGCTGAATTTCGTCGCGTGGTCCTGGTAGTGTAATAGCCATTTGTAACTTCTATCTGGGCCAAGATCATTGAAGTCGCTAGATACAATTGGGCAAACAACGATTCCTTTTGTTGAAATTTTTTTAGACTAACATTCCGTGCACAGCTTTAAAAACTCCAGTACAACTGAAGTAGGTATTAGGGATTTCGATTTCAAACTATACAGCATTTTATCTCTTCCTTCGTGGCCAGTCGACTGATGGGTTTCCCGAAGTATGTGGTAAAAATTTTTCGTTGGCACTATTTTCACAACTGGTACGTAGGCAGACTTTCTCTTCAAAATCAAAGATTTTTTAGTACCTACTTCGATAACATAGTATTTTTTCCATAATAGTACTGTCTGTGTCCGTTGCAGTTTAAGTAGTGGTGCTAATTTAAATTGTTCAATGGCTGTGATAGCTTCTTCTATCCTTTCGCGAGTCCACAAAGGTTTTTCTTTATCATGCCGCTTGTTCCAAAACGTCTGGTAGTTTCATTAAACTATTTTTTAGATACAAATTCGGTCAGAGTTTCGTTTTTTCCGTATCTGAATTCATTTTTCTACGGTAGGTACTTGATAAAACTCGCGTAATGTTTGGGCGCTACTGTGCGTGTTATGTCAGAAGCGCGGTGCTGGCAAGCACGGACGCCGGATGTTTATTTCATCTTTTCACTAAAACATTTAAGGGATTTGATCAAACCACTTACTTTCTTTAGGGAAATCACCCCACAGAGTTGTTACTTTAACATTTTTCGTGAATTGATCATCTACCTTAGAGATTTGATCAAATCTCCATTTTTATCATCTCCCTGCGACATATCTATATATATATAAAGAAGGATGTTTGTTTGTGGGTTTGTTTGTTTGTTTGTCTGCACATCTACAGTTTTATTCTGATCTTGATGAAATTTTGCGTACTTCACCTTCAAAGCATGAGGAAGGTCACTGTCTACTTCAGATTGCGAAAAATAATAATTATTGATAAAAAAAAATCTACATTCATGGTTATGGCAAGGCATATTAATGAGAAATATCTCATGATCAACAATGCAAGGCAAGATTTGTGCAACAACACTTATCAACAATGGTATCAACACGCAAGTCACAAACACTCTGCACGGACCAACAATATATATCTCATGATCAACAATGTAAGGAAAAGTTTGTGCAACAATAGGTATCAACAATGGTGTCAACGCGCAATGCATCAACGCTATGTAAGGATCAATTATATATATATATCACATGACCAACAATGAAGGGAGAAGTTTGTGCAATATAGATAAAGTTCAATTTGTAAAAATGCATAGAATTCCTATTATTAAGCCGTTTCTTAGAATTGAGAGTTCTTAGTACTTAAGTTTCTTAAAGTCTTTAAAAATGATCAGTAACTAGAGCCTTTTCCTGTGTTATTTTTAGGATATTGCAAAATTTAATCATAAAAATAATCTGAGCCACGCGCGTAATTATCACCTAGCTTATTTGGTAGCACATCAGATCCAAACATTTCATAAAATACATTTTGACTATATTCTGTGGGAATATGTATATTTTGGAATCTGAGATGTTTATAATGCCATGACTGAACGTTCGTTTCCAAGAATTATTAATAACTAGCAATATTACCCGGCTTTGCCCGGGTGGAAAAGATGCGTTGAGTAATTTTTTAACGATTTTTTGTTATGTTAAAAATTGAACTACGAATAACAAAGTACGAAGAAATTGCAAGAAAATGAGAAACAGTCTAGAAAGCCCTTCCAAACTTTTCATAATCATTTTAAACCAAAAGTGATGAGTTATGAACAATGAACTGGGAACAAAAGAAAATTAAATTATATGTACAAAAGTAAATAATGAAGAAAAATGATAAGGGATGATTCATAGTGCATTTCTGATGTACAAAGAGCGGAAGGGGCATTGATGATCTGTTCTTAGTATTGTGAAGTGCATGGTGAAGATTCATGGTGCTGTGAAGTGGACGGTGCATCATGAGTTGATGTATAAATGAATCGGCTACACAGGCAAGCTGGGCATAGATTGTAAAGTAGTTGTGCATTCAAGTTCATTTCGGTAAACAACGTTGTATGTCTACCCCTGTGGTGCAAAAACATGTAGATTTCGACAGCTGGACACGCAGGAGCAATCAACGTATAAATGACCGTGAGAGAAGCAAGCTTCTGAAAATATATACCTGCGACCTTTTAAGTCTGGAAAAAATGAATAAAATGAAACATTCTTCGTCTGGCATCGCCATCTAGTGACATCTTTTGAAAACAAAAGTCTAGCTGATATGCCCATCGGGCGTTGCTCGGGGCTGTTTGTTCCAATGACGTATATTAAAGGTAGATCCCGAATCCTATTGTTAACATCGCCACCAAAGTGAAACCAATTGAAGCCATGGCAGTTCTGGGCAGGACGGAGCCGTGTTGTTGTTTGCTGTGTGGTTTCTTTGTTTTTGACGATTTTTGGCCCGAGGAATAATTAATTCAAAACTATTTCTCAAAGTTTCCGCGTACAACCATACAAATAGACATGAAACAGGAGCAGGAATCACTTTCCACAGCCATAAATCGAAAGACGTACGAAACGAAATTGAAATTGAAACCATGATCGAAAAAGTGTTTATAAAATATTATAAAATGCTTCAAATACAAAGTTAACGAAAAGATAAACTTATAATTCCGTGATCGGTGTGTGAAAGAATTATTAATCAGCCATGTGTTTAGCCATGTGTTTTGCTCACTTTCGGCCATGACGGTTCTTGAAGGCGGACTTCCCACTTCAAGTATGCTGGCAGATTCCCGGGTCTATCTTTAATATACGTCATTGGTTTGTATGATGAAATTTTGCTTTATTGATGTTGAAATGAAGCTGTGGTCTCTTTAATCATTATATAGTAATTGAGGCTGTGGCCTGGTGGGCTTTCACGGAAACACAACTTCAGAAGTTAAGCTACATCAGCCACGGCTAGTCATTGGATGGGAGACCATCCGTGATCCACAATTTTCACCCCCTGGCTGCTGTGACCATCATACAGCAGTCGTTAATCCCGGTTCATCCAGGGAACCAACTCATCGGCCTCATGCCATACAGGCCCTGGATGGACGTATTGGATTACAATCAATAAAAAAAAGTCAAATTAAAGTTACAATAGCCCGATCTTTTCATTCCATGGTCTGTGCACACGCGCAAGCTCTGCTGTTGTAGTCAACAATTGGATTGCTGTATTTTTTGAAAAAGCGATTTAGCCCCCTCTGTTGCATGAATTCGCCTCAAACTTAACAATATAATTCAACGATCGTACAATGTAACAAAGCTGTCAGCTCGCAGCTGACTATTACGTATTCAGCAACAAATACTTAACATCAGCTGACAGTTTCAACTTTTTGATAAGATAGTATCGCCATCTAGTGACATCCTTTGAAAACAATTAAACTTTTCGAAAAATAAGAATAACATAAAAAATTGATAAAAAAAAAACGATATAAAAAGTTCCTATTTAAAGCACAGTGACACTAACTACGTACATGGAAAATTTCGTGGAGATTCGTTGAGTATTTTCTGATTTGTAAAAGGACAAACGTTCCAACGGACTCTGATTTATAATATATATATGGATGAGCATAAAATGATGCAATGACAGAATGTAGGCAGCGTCTATTGATGATGCAAAGGAGTCATGCATGTCTCCCTTGAGTTCCCTATTAAGCGTCCAGACGACTGTCAAAGAGTTATGTGCCTGGAAATGAAAGAGAAAGAACTAGTATTGGTCAGAGCAACTAGGCAACTAAAATAGAAAAAGGTATATGGGCATTTGTAACATCTGAGCAACGGGAGTTTCGAATAGAGCAAGAGCTTCTACGTCAAGAGCGAAAAAAACTGGCGTCTAAATTAGCTGGTCCCTGTATATCACCTAGAATTCCTGTTATTCGTATTTTTTGTAGAATGACTAGTCCCTTTGCTCTGTGTTGCATTGAGTTATTATTTAAACAATTGGGAGTTATAATTTATTTTTTGAGATTGTTCTCTTTACTTAGAAGTGTAATTATCCCGGGCAACGCCAGGTACCTCTTCTAGTCCTTCATATGGGGCAGACAGCAACAGATCGCATTCCAGAAGCTCAGAGGCATTTATAACTCCACCTATTCTAAAGATCCTTAACCCCAACAAACCTCTACACATGATATGCGATGCATCCTCAACTGCGATCGGGGCCGTGACAAAGCAGCAATATGGATCAAAATTATTCCCGATAGCCTACAAATCAGGCCGATTCCGGGAACATGAGTCGAATCTGTCAGCTTATAATAAAGAACTGTTGGAGGTGGCCCATGCAGCTAGGCTATGGAGGCATTATCAACCTAGGCATAACCTAAGCGGAGGCATAACCAAAAATCAACGGTTATATACACGTATAACTAGTAGGTCACCAAGCTCTTGACGCAGCCTATAACTATCTCAGCTCCAAGCTACCGTATTACAGCATCTCCTGGACTTCAACATCACATTAAAGTGCATTAAGGCGTCAGACAACTTTTTAGCTGATGCCCTGTCAAGAATGTCTCAGAAAAATTTAACACCGATCCACGTGAATGATCAGATAATTACCTCATCTGATGGAGGTGGGAGCGAGCATGTCACATGGTAAACCGTTCCATCCGCGAGTCGTGATGCTCCATCCTCCGTGACGAAGTAAGAGAACCTACTAACGCATCAATCAAGAAAATCACGTGGAAAGAACGATGGACAGAAGGAACGGAGACAGCGACAAGAACGAAACGGCTCTCAAACAAGATGAAAAATCCGTATGAAGTTGATTTGCTGTGAATTTTCTCCGATGAAAAAAACTTTGACCAGCATCAGAAGGTGAAGAAAATAAATGACAGATAAGTATGTTCGGACCCTTCGGAAGTTCCATGAGTCATGAACACGAAATTTCCTGCAACTGTCATGGTTTTAGGCGTTGTCAGCAGTGAAAGACATGTGATGTCTCCACACTTGTTTCCCCAAGGCCTTAAAGTTAACTCTGCGGTCTACGTTGAGACCCTTGAAACAACTGTTAACCCTTGGATAAACACGATACGCAACAGAAGGCCTTACGTGTTTCATTAAGACTCTTCCCCAGCACACAAGTCCCGCATAACACAGGAATGGATGGGCGACAAATTCCATGATCACGTAACCCCTAATCTTTGGCCTCCTAACTTTCCTGACCTGAATCCGTTGGACTTCTAGGTATGGAGCGTTGTGGAGAGAGAGAGAGAGATCAATGAACATCCCCATAACACCAAAGATCAATTGAAAGCTGCCATTGTTCGAGTAATAACCAATATGAACCATGGCCATTTGATTCGCGCATGTCGAAGGTTTCGATTTCGCATTGCAGCAGTTATAGAAGCTGAAGGCGGATTCATTGAATAGCAATATAACAAGATTTCTTCTGTATGCTCATGATATGTTTCGATAATAAAGTTATCTCGACTTATATCTGTTCTTTCTTGACGTGAATCTGTTCTCAAATACCTTTCGCACCCTTTAAGTACTCGTACTCTAAAAATAAGTGTACTGCATTCTAATAATAAAAGAAAATTAGGCCTACTTAAATACAAAGTGTGCAAACTGTAAATGAAGAGTACCCATGAATATGTTACTGAATTTAGAATCCATCCAGAATTCCGATGACAACGTCAATCGCTTTCGTACTCGGTATTTCCATTCATCGACATGGAAAGCGAGGCGACGTAGTCGTCGTCGCCAACAACGTAACACGCAGGGAGCGAATCGGCAACGAGAAGGAAAATCTCGAGACGATCACGAGAGAAGACGAGACGGTGGAAAAAACGGCGAAAGGACGGAAAAAAGAACGGTGAGAGGAAGATTAAAAATATAATTCCATCTGCTTCAGAAAAAGGCTCCTTATGTAAGCTATTGAGAGAGCCGGAGAAACAACGAGCTGAGACGTCATCGCCTGTGCCTACGGATTCGAACGGCGAACTCCGACGCAGGAATCATGGAGTCGGCAGCGAGAGCCTCACGACAACGAAATCGCCCGAACATCAGCCATTTAAGGAGAGTTCCCTCGCCCGCCAGAGACTGGTAATATCTTTCCAGTATCAATTATTCGATTAAAGAGGCTTGCAGCCTTTACGCCACTTGGTAGAGGCACGTTTTCAAATCTTTTCACAAGCGGAATTTTCCAGAAGGGTGATAACGGAACTCGAAATTATGAACTCTGTTACACTACGCAAATTCACTGACTTTGGCCATACGGACTGCGACCGTATGTGTATGAACAATTGGGATTCGTGCTAACACGTTAATTACATTTGTGAACTTACGGACCTTTTAATTGAACAAGCCTAAGCGATAATTTGCGAGTTTCCTAGCTTGATATCGAACAGTATTGGCGTAATAAGGAGGTTAGTGTCAAGATAAATGAATTCTAATATAGGTCATTTCTATTTTGCTCCAGAACCAACGTCTTCGATATTGAGCCCTACAGCCCTATTTATGTGAGAGTACATTTAGCTTTATGCTTTGTGCAGAACTATCCGAATTGTGTCATAACTGGCATAAATATTTCTACTTGTTCGCCATTTTTCCGCATGAAGAAAGTTTCTTCGACAAGGTGTTCTGTAGTATAAGCAAGGTGTCATCGTATTGATTTGTTCGCAGAAGTTAATTGTGATATATATGGTTCATCATCAGATCATAACTTGATACCCTCTTCCTACTCTCCCACCCAATTAATGACTATACAAAAAGCGAATAAAATAAAAAAAAATTAAGATTAAAAATTAAAAACATTATAAAATTAGTCAATCGTAGCTCAGGTCATAAGACATTTTGTGCAATAGTGTTTTCATTATCCTTAATATAAAACGCCTCTTTAATTAATCTTTTTCTGTAATTATTTTCTCGATCCAAGATTGTTACATTGTCCCAATCAAGGTTGTGACCTGTAGCATTACAATGACGTGCCATCGCATTTGTACAATCATTAATTCTTACAGCTCTATTATGTTCCGCTATTCTTGTTTTTAAGAATCTTGATGATTGTCGTATATAATTAATATCATAATTTTTGCAGTTTATATATAATGTTGAATTTTTCATTATTTTTTTCATTGTTTTCCGTATAGAATTTTATACCAGTCATTGCAACCAATATTGATTTATTTTAATTTAATTAATTTATTAACGTTAATTGTATTGTTGAAGATATTCATTTGTTAATAATTATTAAATAGATTCTTCAGCGTATGAAATATTTAAGTCTATCTATTAATGACTTTATTCTCGGTAGTGGGTATAAGTTATCTTTAGACATCCGATTAAGCTTACGGTAATCGAGCGATCCGTCCTTCTTTCCAACGAATAGTACGGGTGAGGCGAAAAAAGTGGAAGGAGTAATAAAACCCTTACCTAATAGATCCTCTACAGTCTTCTGCAGCTTTTCTTTGTCTCGGGATAACGGATATAATACGGATCGGAATGGAGCCCCCACTTACTCAAGTTCAATTGGATGTTGGGTGCCCCTTTTTGGTGGAAGGCCTGTCGGGAGTTCTTCTCGGAATCGATCAGCAAACTATGTAAGCAAGAGACAGGATTCATTATATATATTGAAGGCCAATTGTAAGAAGGCCAATTGCACAAATTATATGTGAGTTCTTTAAGCAACAAAACAAACATACCATTATGGTCGTCGTTGATCCAGAGCTGATTGTTTTCTTGCACTGAGATCAGGTAATTTGGGGAATCGCCATCCCACTGCGACAGCCAGTGATTCCTATGCTGGATTTTTATCCCACATCTACTAATATAATAACACAGTACTAATAATAGTTCTCGTCTTCCAAGTTGCTGCATATCTGGAATAGGTAACAACAAACACTTGCTAATATGAATTAAAAGCAGCTTAACGGTTTTTTTATGAACGCAAACTTGCGTAGCACCAGGTCGATAAATACAATTACTAAAGTAATCACAAATTTATTACAATGAGCCACCAAAAATACCGTTGATATCCGTCGCACGAACTTGCACCATCACACCAAAGTAAACTCAATAAAGATGGAACACACCACACAGCTGCACTTGGCTATTCAACTATCTACTATATAAGCGAATTCCAGCTTTTTTAAAATTGCTTAGTTAACATTTAAGGCTTTTTAAAATTTGAAAATTTAAACTATCCAATAAGGAAGTGTTATTGTCGTTTCCGTTGTTATGATTGTGGCCTTAGAAATAGAGATTTTTTATGATGTCATTTAACAGAAAAAATATGTGAAAAATCGGCTAGCCAGTGCGTTGTTGTCGTTCAAGGCTGTTCAATTCCCAGTCTTTTCACAACGGCGGAATACCACCGCTTCGCTAGATATTTTAGAGTTAAACGAAATAATTTTACCTCCATGCCCTGAATAAATAGTGTAAAAAGAATTCTATTTGTTCAAGAACATTAATTTTAAATCGAAATAAGAAAGAATTATAGTTAATTTTGACAATTAGGTCGGCGGTAAAGGAACTATGAATAAAAGCGACATCTGTCGGCAAAAATTATAATCCTTTTCTTTATCGGAATTTTGCATTTAAAGAAAACGCTTTCGCCTTGAACATTTGTAGAATGATCATGACTGAACGGATTTTTACGCTTTTAAAGAGGAAATATTTATTATTCTGTTCTTTTTTAGATTTTAGTATATATAAATTACTGCCTTTTTAAGCACTATTTAATCAACTAGCTACAAAATATTTACATGTACAAGGCTCCAGTAGCCGGATTGTTTCAAATTTTTAAATTTAATTACGCCTATAGGCGCGTTTTGGTTTATTAGAAATTTTGGCGTCAACTATTAAGGTCATTTTGCGCCTGTTACACAAGTTTGCATCTGTAAGCAGCCCGGGACAAATACAAACATCCATACCCACGGCAGGATTCAAACCCACGACCAGGTGGATTCGAAAACTAGAAAGCCCTAGCCCTCTCTTGGCCACGCACTTTCGCAACTCTACAGACTTGGGCTCACTGGGTGGAGCTTCATCTAAACCAAGACGCAAGTCACAATTTACTTGGTAAAAATAGCATTTGAAAGCTTATAAATTTAATAAAGACTCATTTGTCGAGGTTCCCGATAGGAAAGTGGTTACCGGTTTTGACTATCTTCTGTGTAGCAAGGTTCGATTCCCCTTTCATTGACTGAGAATAAATAATTACGCTTGGAGGTAAACACACACACATACACAAAGAACCACACACTTTTCCCAATTTTCTGAACGCTTGTTAGGGAGCTGAAGAAAGACACGTGTACCTCCTTTGCCTCATCGAGAGAGACTTCCCTATCTATATCGTCTATTATATCCATTTCCTGTTCATTGTTAATAATTCTTGTAAACGATTGTTCTGTCATTGCATCATCATTTTATGTTCATTGTTATAATTCTTTGAATATTTTGTGCTCTTTGTTATTGGTGAATTGCGCATTGAGACCATTGTTGATGCGAACACGACGGGCCTATTGTTGCACAATCTTTGCCTTGCATTGTTGGTCATGAGATTTTTCTCATTAATATGCCCTGCCAGAACCATGAATATCGATTTTTTATCAATAATTATTTTTTCGAAATCTGAGGTAGACAGTGACCTTCCTCATGCTTTGAAGGTCATGTATGCGAAATTTTATCAAGATCGGAATACAACTGTAGATTTGTATAAAAAACAAATAAACCCATAAACAAACCCACAAACAAATATCCTTTTTTATATATATAGATAGATTTGCAATATATGAATGTGAATATACAGTAAGAATGAACACATTAATACACTTAGAAATAATACAGTAAAAAA
>JAHWFO010040819.1:0-14011 GCA_023313115.1 Rhysida immarginata
GCAGATTTCCATGTAATCCATTTTGGGCAACTATTTAGTTGACAAGAAAAGTTGCCAGTGTGCGCATACCCTAATCCCAGACGTAATGAAGATTCAGCGAATCCGATTCGTTGTGCATGGCTTCTTCCCATTGATGATGTTGTGGAGAAGAAAGCGCTTGTTCCTCTGACTGGGAGGTCATTAGCGAAGCGCCCAGCAAGTTGGAGTCAGTAAGGTTTGGGTGGCAGAGATTAACTATTGTCTTTCCGCCTTTTCTTTTAACCTTTATGATATACCTAACTCTGGATGAGTGGCTTCATGTATCGGTTGGATCACCGGTGTTTGAAGCGATTGGGTTGGTGTTTCTTCCACAGGAACTGGTAAAATTGAATGCGAAAGTTCAAGTGTGTCTTCGAAGTCGGAAGTATGCTGCGGTATTGTATCGTCTAAAACAGGAATAGGAGACATTGACGGCAAATTTTCAGTGAGATCCTGTTCATCGGTTTAGGGTACATCCAAATGTGGAGGGTCTAACAGAAATATAGGCATAGATGGGATTAAAAACGATGGTTCGGGCTTTTTTGTGAGCTCCGGGAAGATCTTCGGGAAGAACCGAACTGTTCGCGCTCATAAGAATTTGTTTTGATCAAGGGAATAAATGAGATAGTCAGGTGATGAAGCCGAGTATCCCTTGAAAATCCCACGTTTCGCATGCATCCCAAACTTGGATCACTGCGACATCGGTATGAAATAATATACAAGACATCAGAAGGGAGCTCGATATTTAAAAGTTGTTTTTTTTTTTACCTCGGGGGACTTAGTTTGTCCTCTCCTAGGTAAACAATTTAAATTATATGCTGTTGTGGTAGCTGAAAGATCCCAAAAAAGGTGCGGAACGTTGGACGATGCAAGGAGAACGCGTATTCCGTCACAAATGGAGCATACGGTTCTTTTAAAAGGAATTCAAGAAAACAATTAATTTTTATTGGACACTGTACAGTATATTTATATACTGATAATGAAAGATATGAAACGGATTTTACTGCCGAAAACGCGGACCGCGTAGTAAACTGGACTGGGGGTTCTCAGGTACAGTAAACTGCTGAGATATGACTTCCATCGTACAGAATTCACTTAGTTCCGCATAAGTGAATTCTGTTCCATTATCCGAATGAATGTATGCCAATTTGTGCTCTGTAGAACGCTGTAACTTTTTGATTAAGTTTATCAGTGTCTGTGGTATCTCGGTTTTGGTTGCAGTAGGACTGACGAAAGCTTTTCGGGAGAAATCATCGATGGCCATTAATAGATAGTTATTTCCCTGAATGGAAGTAGTAGGCATAGGTCCCACGGCGTCCACATGGAGTAGATGTAATGGACGAGTATACCATTAGTATAGAACGGTGTTATTTGGGGCATTGCACAACTGAGCTTCGAGGCATGCAACACATGGTTGATCTTCAACCAACGGGGGCAAAATATCAAGTGCACGCATGCAGTGGTGTTTTATTGCAGTGGTGAGTTTTTAGATGATGGATGTGCCAATGCGTGTGTATGTCATTGTAAGTGACTGCCAGCGAAAATAATGGGGGCTCGGATTGGGAAACTGAGTGGATATGAGAGATGACAGTGAGAAACGGGAGGTCCACGACGCCCACTTGTGCAGCAATAGGTGAGCCCTGGGGAGAGGATATGGAATAGCCTCTAGGGCCGAAAGTCAAGCTATAATTCTGCTTCGTTAAATGACTCATTGATATGAGATTGAGATGCGCGCTAGGAGCATAAAGCGCGTTATGGAGCACTAAAACCATTCCAGAGTTCAATAGGATACTTTCTACCCTTATAAAATCTCTACATGGGTATGAAAAAAAATTCATACCAATTATAATAAATAAAATATCTTAATTATTTTTGAATTCGCATATAGAAAACGAAATTCTTCACCTTTTCAGGCTAACTTGGTATTTGAAAATATTTTTCGTTTTTTTTTTTTTTATAAAAATTCGTTAAAACAAGTTTCTTTTTGTTGGGGCTAATATATGCATCTTGCAGATTTTTTTAAAAAAAATTATATATGTATAACATAATATATACTGTTTCATATAGTGTCCTGAACCTCTGTAAATACTAAAAAAAAAATCTCCATAAATAGATATACTTTGGCTAGAAAACTTTTTTTAATAAATCAACGCAATTTTTCCATTTTTGATCAAAATTTATCCGTCTTTAAAGGGCAGCAATTGTCTTTTTAGGATCTGTGGTATGAATATGCTTGTTGCATCTCTGTAAAGAATCAAAAAAATTTTTTTCTCTGATTACATGAAACTAACTGCCTGTGTCCACTATCCAATCCTTATTTGGGAAACCAACACAGTTGGCTGCTGGCTTCTTGTCTTGCACTTTGGCATCCGGTTTATGAGACTTTCGCTTAGGACAAGGAGCTGGCGTGTGAGGCAAACGCGTGCTGGGTCCAAAACCCCGCGAACACGAATCAAGTATGCCACGTGAAGGTGTTGCACCTCTCGTGGTAGAATAATTTTTGGAACGGCAAACCGTTCTTACGTTACCTCGACCTCCACAATTATAACAGGTGACTTCAAAAGTCCGACGGATGTTGGAAGGTGGACATGGGGGAGTGACAGAGGTGGTACAGGATGCTGCACCAATGGAATGACCATGGGAAGTGCCATCCCTAAATACCATGAACGGATTTGATTGCACTGCGAGCCTGAAAGGAGTAACCCTGCAACCATGTGAGCGATAAAAATTTTATCATGCAATTTTAAAGATACAGTGCCTGCTTGTGCACGTATTTGCAACGCACGAGCTACATAGGCATTTGGCTTATCAGTATCATTAAAGCGTATGGCTGAGAGGTGACGCATTACCTCAGCCTGCGATACTGAGTCTGGCCTGGCATAGCAACGACGTATTGCCTTTCAAAGTGTGAAATGGTTGTCGTCTTGGAGCATGACGATGACGTCATCATCAACCATGCTCAAGAGATAACGCCGCACTCATGCCCACTCCAGGCACATGGACAATTTTGCTGTCTCATCAGCAGGCAATGAGACCTTGTCTTGAACATATCTGGCTAATTCTTTGGGCTAAGAAAAGTCAAGACACGATACGTCCATTGATTGTAATTAGTGCTTGTCGGTTTGGGAATCGAGCGGCCTTCGTCAAAGTACGACTCTGCCATAATTACAATTTGAAAACCAAGTTTAAAAAAAAAACAGAACCACGCTCTGCTACCAGTGTTAAGAGGGAGAGGGGGTGTTGCCCAGAATTAAGAAAAGAAACGTGGGTCGTAATAATTTGGTTAAGTAAAATTTATTTGATACAATAATAAGCTATATTAAGAATTTAATTATACATTATGGCAAAAAAATAGTTTCATTGTAGAAATCACAATTAATATAGTCCACAGCAAAAGGCTAAGAACAGCAGCGCTTGCAATGCGTGATAATAAAATAAATGTTAAAGTACAACGAAGAATGGATTGAAAAAAACAATCAGTAAGGTACAAAAGTTACATGTGTGCAAACTGTAACGTTCCTCCACCAAAAGGTAAGAGACGGCGCAAATAAAAAAAACTACACGAGTCAAAGGAAAAATACTTTGACTAGAGAAGGACAAAGGTAAGAAAATAGGATACCTTTTGCAAAGATTAAATTATTAACCATTGAGTCACTAATGGCAACAGAACGTAGAGGAAAAACTTCATTCGCAGGAGATTAGGTAAAGGAGAGAAGTTAACTTTCGAGCAGGAATTCTAAGTTAAATTCTATCCTTCGGTGTGCCTACAATAAACCAATCCTTAAGCTCTATTTGAATAAGATAAAAATAGAATAAACAACAATATATACGGTTTTAGCCCTTGTGGCCGGCGATCCAAAAACTTTATTAAAACAGAAAGTGAACTTAATTAAAGGTTCCAGACCTTTATGAAGTAAATCATAAACGTTGTCACAATACACAGTGAATCAATAAATTTAACTAACAGGCAATCGATGCTTTTCATATCCAAAGCAAAAATATACGGAAAATATATTTTACCCTTTTTTAAGAGGACGAAGTTGATAAAAGCCTTTTTTTCTTCTGTAACAAAGCCTTCATATCTTCTTTCTCGTCATAGGTTTCCATTCTTGTTTTTCTGCTAAACTTGAAAACTTAAAGGGGGTATCATCTACTTATGCTGCGGATGGGTATTGCTCAGCCAGGGTTATGTAAACAAAATAAATAGAATGAACAAAAAAACAAAACAAAAGGAGTCATTCTAATATGCGAAAGTTCAACATCAAGGTCAATGAATTATATTGTACACTATTTGAAAAATTTACCAGATAAAAAAAAACAACAGGTGAAACAAGGCTCGTCTCTAAGAAGCGAAAAAGAAAATCTAATACACGTTCGCCAAATCTTACATGTACGTGAAGGTCATTTATATTCCCTTTTCTGGTTCAGCAAATATATTCAAAATTTACCTGGTGTCACGTGGATTAGCAGAGTAGATTGACACGAAACAGGGAACGAGAAAAAAAATGCATAAATAAGTCTCCTTTTATTTTACCAAAATAAAAATGATATCATTAACTTATGATATGGAGTTATGTAGAAATAATAATGCTTAAAGCTAGAACGTCTCGCAGTGGAAATAAATTTAAAGATATTTATAAAATTGACAGTTAATGTTTGTAGCCTACACACTTGGTGGTTTACCCCTTTATCGAATGACATTTAGCGACGTACAATCGTGCAACTTGCCGATATACATGACTTGAGAATTAATTAGGTATGTGATGACGTTGCACTTGCTCGTCGTATCACGTGTTTATCGCCGCTGGTGATTTTTATTGACACATATTGATTACCACCACAGCAAAATGACATTTGGGAAATATACGCACTTAAACGGTGTAATTGGATTCACACAATTCCCAACAATCACCATAAACATTTAATAAATAGCACACACTTTCTGCTACATATCGTCCTTAGTTCGCACACAATTACGTGAACGCATTGATGAATACGTCATCAAAATGCATTAGTTCGCACATTTTCTGCTACATATCTTCCATTAGACACTCACGTTGCGATGATCGGGCTGATCCTTTTTCACCGTAAAAGAAAAAAATATAGATATATCCTTGATGACTTAGCTTATGCCTACAGTCAATCCATCCAGGTCGCTCTTACGCTTGATCACTACTCGTTAGGTAAGAAATGCAGTGTTTTTAACGCCAATTATAGCAAGGCTCAGTGCGGGGCAATACGACTAGCTTTGTAGGGAAGCAAAGTGGCCCCTCCGTCTTGTTGCTTGCGATAATCAATTACATTAATTAAAAGTTCAAATAGTCACAGGGGACAAAGCCTCCGAAATAATTCCGCCTGTTCCGTTTAACAGAAAATTAGCAATGGAAAACGGAAATACTCCGACAGCTTCGTCGTCTTCCTTTAACTCGTTTGGATCCGGTGAAAATATTGTTTGAAAACCAATTAGTACTTAGGCACGAACCCGCACTCAAAATGTTGATAAGTGGAATAGATCGTTTACTAGCAAACTAACAATTTCTCTTAAACATACAACAGTCCTACCATTCTGTAAATGTCCGGGCGTTCCACTCTCTCCGCCATCGGTAACTATTGGGCGTCTTCCATTACCATCCGTGGGTATTGACTGCTGACTAGGCTGGCTTTCCTCACGTCGGCTATTTTCCGTCACATTTAATGAATCTTCTCCAAAGCCTTTGCGAGTCGCTCTTCCAAACTTGAGGACTCCGGCGGGCTCACACCGTTCGCTGTCGTACTTTTCTCTTCCGATGCTTTCTGCGGCTCCGGTTCACCCCTCTCGCCAGCAGTTCTCAATGTATCGTCGCTGGTCGTTCCATAGGTTGTAACAATTTCGGATACACTGGAGCATGTGTCACGTGACCTCCGCTTCAGCGCCAAGCAGAAATGAAATGGCTGGTTTCGATCAGTCACCTTAATCGAAACTAAAACAGAAGAGACATGTGAGAGGAAAAACGACCGACCAAACACAAAGTGCAAAAGATGCAGTGCAAAACCTTCAATGAATTTCTAGATATACTTAGAAATCACGAAATTCAGACGTTTTCAAAATTTAATGTGCATCAAAGTCGGAAAGGATTTCTGGATGAGAACAGTAAGTACTATATAAATTTAATACTGTAGTAAAGTAAAGGATGTGAGACTATGAGTACATAGGTTTTACAAATATAAACTCAAAAATCATTAGTAAAATGTAGTATTGAATGATAAATTGATCGTTATTATATATTATACTGAAATGTTATGTTGATTTCATATGATAGTTTAACAAAAACTTCGACACTATCGTAAATATGCCGAATCCGTGAGAATAACACAATGAAATAATACCTATAATATTCATAGTCTTGAGTTTGGAAAGATGGAATTACAGTATTTATAAATTAAAAAATAAATGCGGAGAAAACGGGTACCAAAACTTAAATTGGAAATTTAATTATTATAGTTAATATTTCTGCTGAAAGAAATATATATTGGAAAGATGGAAAGCTGCCATACTTTCAACTAGGCACAAGAATATATACTTGCCATCAAGGACAAGATAAAAGTTTGTCTACAAAAAAGAAGTATGCAGAAGAAAAGGCCAGAAAAGTAAGATTATATTGCGTTTGTTAGTTTTTAATGTCCTTCATGGATGCTTATTTAGATTCACCAAATAAACAGCAAGTTTATATCTTAACATAGTTTTTGATTTTGTCATTTTTCCCAGCAAAAGAATGATCATGCTTTTATTAAGACTTATAACCTGGTTCAAGTGACAAAAAAGGTGGAGTGCCCAGTTTCCTTCAAAGTTACACGGGTCTTTGAATTACATGAATTTCAGGTTGGTGATGTTTGCTACATGCTCTAGATGTCGTATTGATTATGTATAGTGTACTGATCATCATTTTAACTGTGATAGTCAGGCTATACTAATTATTATAACTTCTTTTTTTATATTTGCAGCTTGATAACTCAACAAAAGCAAAAAAGGATGCAGTATCCAAGAAAATTAAAACTCGGCTGAAAAATGGTGAAACCATTAATGGGGAACAGGCTTTTTATTTCGAACTGCCATCTCCACATTCTCATAAGAACCACAACGTAGGAGGAATTACCACAATTATGGAACCAGTGGACCCTGATGTACGAGGTAAAATCAAACAGCTTGTCGCCGCCGAAGGAAAGAGGAATGTGGAAGTAATATCCGAGTTACTGAATTCCTATGTTACCACTGAGTTAAAGCAGCATGACATTACCAGAAGACTGTTTTTCCCTGACCTTTGAACAATCAAGTCCATCATCAATCAGGCAAAGCAAGACATTCGCCACAGCAAAATCGACATGCAGAACACTGAAAATATGTTACAAACTTTGGATAAAAACTGCTTTTTTTTCAACCATATGTTATTGATGAAACACCAGCAATTTCTCACGATGCAATTTCAAGTGATGATGAAGATGAAACTTACAACCTGAAGTGGAAATCAACTTCTGACCAGCATTTCCTCTTTGTATACCAAAATGAACAAATGAGAAAACTTTATCGTCGGTATGCAGGTAACGCGGTTCTGTTGGATGCCACATACCGTGTCTGCAAATACGCAATCCCTCTTTTTTTCTTGGTGGTGAAGCCCAACATCAATTTTCAAGTTGTAGCAGTGCTGATCTCCCAATTTGAATCTAAAGATGCAATTGTAAAAGGGCTTGAAGTTGTAAAAGTTTGGAACCCAACCATTCTCCCCATCAATGCTATGGTCGATTTTGCAGCCGAAGAAATCACGGCATTAGAGGAAGTATTCCCGGGTATTAATGTCTTCATCTGCAGTTTTCATAGAGAACAAGCAAGGAACAGATGGCTTTCGAAAACTCAAAATTCGTCTGTGCCAAGAGAACAAGCATTATTTCTGCTCCGAAGAGTTGCAAATGCAGCTGGTGATAATGAACTTCAGAAAAATTTGTAAGAACTTAAAGAATGGGAATTCTACAAAACCACCAATTTAAAGCGTTATTTCGAAACGACGTGGGAGCCCGAAATTCATCGATGGGCTTTAGCATTCAAACCAGATAACATGGTATTATTGAATACAAATAATGGTGTTGAAAGAATCAACGAAGAGTTAAAATACCGTTTCTTGGACGGTTACAGAAATGCACTTCTCTCCGATCTCATCAGAGTGTTGATAAATGATTTCCTTCCAGAAAGGTACAACACTTATGTCCGAGAAAATCTGAAAATGTCATCCCAACATATGAAATATAATGATTTGTTACCGTTATATTTGCATAACCGTCCAAAGTGGTTCATTGATAAAATTCGTGTAGGAATGGAGGAGGCATCGAATAATTCAAACAACCAAGATGCCATCGAAGCTATCGATGAATCTACTTTCACTGTACCATCACAACGAGAGATTACGATGTACACGGTCAAGTTTGATGAAGGGAAACGTATTTGTGCATGCACTTGTGTTAGCTACAAGAGAACACGTATGCCTTGCAAACATTGTTTAATGGTTGGTGAAAAATTTAAGAAGTTCCACATTTCCCAGATTTACACTTGGTTGTTCTCAAATCCGCTATTTTGTATCGATGAAGAATTAGTAGGAAATCAAGTGAGTTCTGTTTTGATCAATGAAGTCACTAATCAAAATAAAGACGTGCAAACCGTTGTCGAAGAACCGTTGGAGGAACAGCCCATGTCAAAAGTTACTTATGGACAGTTGACTAAAAGAGGAAGCAAAAAAAGAAGGTATATTAATGAATGTAATTCCAATTTAAGGAATGTGAGTAGCCTACTCTGGTTGCTTCCTGAAGATGACGTACTCGAATTATCTGCTGCTATAAAGAATTTGACAGAAACATTTTCGAAAAAGGTGAAGTCTGACCATGTTACTGGACTACCCTACGACGAAAAACTTCAGAAAGAACAGCAAAGTGCAAGACGTCAACAGGCAATATAAAAAGCAGGGTCAAAACGTATGGAACATTGAAAAGACATGCTAAAAAAGGCGGAGGCAGAGTTGGAATAAAGGCAGACAATCAAAGGAAAGCCAAAAAATTTGTGATGACCGAAACGAAAAAACCGAATGAAAACGTAGTAGCTGATGGATGTTTTTAAGCAATAATATTTTTTAATAAAACAATTGAAAACATTTTCACAATGTTTTATTTTTTAATAAACAATTGAAAACATTTTCACAATGTAATATTTTTTAATAAAACAATTGAAAACATTTTCACAATGTTTTGCAACAAAGTTCATTTTTGATTGAAATTTAGACGTTCATAAAGTAAGTTTGAACCAATATGTACATCATAAAATAAAAAAATAGTGATTTTAATTAATAAACATAACTAGAGGAGTATAAGTATATATACTTGAAATTATAGGCCTACATAAACTAGGAATTAGCCATATACTTATTAATAAGTTAAATTACCTATTAAATCTAATAATAATAATATTAATTATCAAACATACCTCAAATCCCCACTTTAGAATTCAATAAACTGAGAAATGGTGATACGGATTCACGTCACTAGGGGTCACTAGTAAGGAGTTTCAGGGTACCTGCTGGAGTGTATCCGAAATTGTTACGACACGTTCGATAGCCTCTGTGCTCCTCGCTCGACGCCGTTTCATTCCCGGTCGTACTCTTCAAACACATACGGTTTGGCTTAGCTTGGCGAGGGCCGTCACTCGCTCCCGGTAATCCACAATTTTTCTCTCGAGCATTATTTACGTGCCATTGCCGACGTCGCCATCTTACTTTTTCTCCTTCTCCTCTCCTAGACCTACGTGGTTCCTTCGGGATGACAACGTGTTTTCTTGGCGTTCTTCCTACGTCATTACTGCTTTCTCCTCCCACCGACGCTCTTCTCTCACGTAATCCACGTGACACCTGGTTAACTTTTCATCTGGAAACGTATTCTTTTGGATACCTTTGTCCTCGACAACAGTGTTCTAACCCGGGTACCTAACAACAAACTTGAATTTTACAAAGCCAAAAGAAAGAAGAAAAATAAATAAAGTCACAAAATTAAATCTAGAAAACAGTAACAATTCATTTTCATTAAAGTCACGTTATAACACAACTGAATGATTCAAAATGTAACATTTAAGGTAAGTATATAGAAAGGTTCTTCCTAGCTAGGTTCGTGATCAAAGACAAACATATTCAATAATATTCAATAACTCAAACTTAATCGTAAGGCCTTACGTTAGAAAGAAAATGATACCATTTCATTGATGCTCACGAGTCGAAGCAAGTTCGTAGTCAACACTTTTCTTTGGCACCCCTTTTCTTTTTTTTTTCTTTGTGGAAGTTCTAAAACTCCTTCGTGAGTTTAGGAGTGCATGGATCTATTGTTGGTCCTTGTACAGGTGTCCTTTCCGTTGAGGCTTGAATTGGACGCAGCAAATACTGTGCGCGTCGTGTAGACATTTACAAGGGAGGCCAACGGTAACCCATAATGCAGTGGCTTTATTACGTCTCCATCGACAATAGTTGTTGGCGGAAAGTTCAGTAAATAGCTAACAACAGCATAGTTTTCTTCTCTAATACCGGAGTTATTTAGTCATTCTTTTTAATCATGTTATGTCGATCCTGGCGAAAATGCATAAGTCTCTGTCTTGTAGTAGCAGGAGAGCAGGTAGGGGAGGTCTTCCGTGACCGAGTCGGCTGTCGTAGTCCTCTTCAAAAAAGATTCTTGCTTACAATCTCAGCTGACAACAATTGCCCACGTTCTAATAAAAACGTACAAATGAAGCGCTAAATAAAACATTGTTGGGCAAAACTTAAGGCTACAGGCAACAAAGAAACAGCTTCATGCACGTGGAATAAGATGATGGAACAAAAAAAAACGAAATACATTTCAAAATAAAAGGCTTAAACTAAAATTAGGCAAAATAAAAAAAATAAGAGAACAAAAACATATCACTACAAAAAAAGAGCTGTAATATAAGGAAAAAGAAAAATACCGTTGTGAATTAGCTTTACATCTTTTTTTCTTATTTTTTTTAATATTCAAGCAATAAAAAAAAGGATCGAAAATAACTTAAATTAAAAATTCTCATTCCCTCATTCTAAATAGAAAATATATACAGAAACCTTAAACCACAAAATTGAGAAGAAATATCTCCACAAAAAAATATTACCTAAAGCAACAGCACCCAACCAGCTTAGGCCTTATCGAACAATGTTAAGACTAAGAGGAAAAAGGTGAACGTTACAAAACATATATGATATATACAAATGCGCACAAGCAAATTATTCACAAAAAAAGTATTTTGGAGTTACAAAAAGTCTTAAATTGAAGAATACGACGTGATAAAAAAATATATAAAACCTGATGAACAAAAATGGCGTCCATTGGCGTGATTAACTTGGTAAACAATACCTCGTAAAATAGGCCCGGTTAAACGATCAACGAATTGCGTCGACAAGTAAAAGAAACGTTCTATCAGACTCAGTCATAAGAAATGTAGTTAAAAATAGCTGAAAGAGATTCTGTGCAGGGCTGAAACTCTACGAATATCCATTTCACATGAATAAGCTATGAAGTAGGCATCATTGGTTTACTTTAGAAGATTGTTTAAAATTATTTAAGATTACTATTTGCCATAGCGGCAAATAAGGGCATGTCGTTGCACCAATACAATGTCAAATGTGCGTATCTGCATGCACCGATAGATCACACGATATATGTAATTGACACACCGCTGAGACGAATTATGCAAACTCCGAAAATCACTGTATGGTTTAAAGCAGAGTGGGAGGTGCTGGTATATGAAATTATGTCAGCTCCTTCTCTGCTTAGAGTTTATCCCGTCCCGAGCAAATGATAACAGCATACAACAGCAACGGTTGTTTTATACTCCTTGCTGTGTACGTCGATGACATTATGGCTGCTACGAGTGATGTTTCCATCTTGAAGTCAATAATGACTAGTGTACGACAGGAAGTCGATCAAGTGGATCTCGGACCCGTACATCATCTTTTAGGTATGCGTGTGAGCCAGGAAGGCAATATCATCAAATTATCCCAGGCTCACTACATCCAGCAAATCCTGCACGACTATCAACTGTAAGACATTAAACCTAGAACCGTTCCCCTTAGTCCGCACGTGAACCTGGACGAAGTGGCGGACTCACGGCCAGCTGATCCCACGACTCATCAGTCTCTTCTCGGGTCACTTACGTATGTTATGACGTGCACGCGCCCGGATATAGCTTTCGGTATCACACGATTGTCGTCATATGCCAGGTCTCCAACCCTTTTGCATATGACGGCGCTAAAGAGAGTCGCTGCTTACCTAGCTCACACCCGTGACGCATCGCTCACCTTTGTTCAGTCAACAGGTTCATTGTGTGCATTTGCCGATGCAAGTTTGTGTGTTACCCCACAGAGCAAGGGTTACTCTGGTATCCTCATAAAATTGGGAGAAAATACCATCTTCTGGTGTTCTAAGAAGCAGCGTCTCGTGGCCTTAAGCAGCTGTGAAGCAGAAATCATAGCTATATCCGAGTGTGTAAAATCATTTCGGTCGTTATGGGATTTAATCACCAAAATAGGACAGGGGGGATATATCTCTTTCCCCACAACTATACAATCTGATTCAACTTCTGCTATCGCATGTCTGAGTGCATTGAAATCTAAGAGAGGAACGAGGCACATTCTGAGACTGCATAATTACATCTTGCGCGAAATCAATCTCCAGAATGTGATCCTCGTTTACTGCCCATCCTCAGACATGCTTCCAGATGTGTTGACAAACCTTTACCTTCCCCCGCTTGGTATAAAATTTTGGATCAACTGTCGTTAACTCAGCGGGATGATAAACACTAGTTAGACTTATCTTTTTGGGAATAAATCTATGTATATATATGGCCATCCCTTCGTTTCGTTTTAACTGCAAAAATTTGTTATTTGAAGTTGTTAGGCGGGATGAGAGGGGTTATTAACGCCGAATATTTTTTTTGCATTCATCAACTTCTTGTTTTTTTGCCCTTAACCAGAAGAAAGGTTTCGGCATACATTTTTTCTATTTTGTACTAGTAAATAAGTCATAGTACTTAACTGGTTTTCATAAGGATATACATTATTTATACACTACTGAGCTCAATGTAAAGTTTTTTTTTGCAGGCATGCCGATAGTTTTTTTTTTACAATTTACATTCATTAGTTTAAGTGTGCGCACACTATTCATATTTCACACTATTCATATTTTTTGCACTATTCCTATTTTTTTACACTCATTTGATTGCTTGTTCACTTTACTTAACATAATTTTTTTTATGTTTATACAGGGTGTTTTTGAATTGAGTACAGATTTTTGGGGAGATGATAGAAGAGGTCCTTAGAATTTTTTTTTGTCATATGAACATGGGGTCCCCGCAGCTCCGTTTACTTACAATACTGCATTGAACAATCAAATAACACTGGGACGCAGTGTGCCTTGGTAGGCCTAGATTATTTTATTTTTAACAATTAACACAAGCAATCTACTGTAATAACTTTTAAGTAATTGTTTGCAAAGAAATTTCAAGGTGCACGTGCTTGTTTGTTGGATTTGTCGTGGCGGACCAGTTTCTTGGCCACCGAGATCGCCAAATCTCACACCGATGGATTCTTTTTTATGGGGAAGCATAAAATCAATGGTGTACTCCGAACCCGTAGATACCGAAGAAGAATTGGCGGCTCGTGTTGTCGCGGCAGCAAGTGACATCAGTGACCGTGCAAATCAACTGTTTCCACGCGTACATCAATCCATCATAAGGCGTTACGAATTGTGCTATGAAGCAAATGGCGGTCATTTCGAACAATTACTGTAAAAGTCATACAGTAGATTCCTTGTGTTAATTGTTAAAAATAAAGTAATCTAGGCCTAACATCGCACACAGCGTCCCGGTGTCATTTGATTGTTCTATGCAGTATTGTAAGTAAACGGAGCTGCGGGGACCCCATGTTCATAT
>JAHWFO010040827.1:0-13806 GCA_023313115.1 Rhysida immarginata
TATCATCTCCCAAAAAATCTGTACTCAATTCAAAAACACCCTGTATATATAGATTGTAATCACAGCAAATGGTGGAGATTCGGTAAATCAAGATAATTGTTGGAAATTCAACCTGATGACATGTTGGAAACAGCAGAAGATTTAGTATGGAAGAACACATCGATTTCAATCAAGAATTAGAAAAATTAAAACTTTAGAGTAGAAAATAAAACAGTTCCGTCAATATGAAAACGTAACGTTAAATTTAATAAATTTTTTAGTGCATCTGATATAATTCTTTCAGAAAATTTCTTGAAACCGGATAGTAATGCCGCAGAATAACAAGGTCACTACACCATCGAAATGCTAAGCTTCCATCCTGTCATATTCTGTAGTATTTTTGATAATATTGTCAATCATATTACAGAACAATCTAATTTGCATGCAAGAAGAGATACAAAAAAACAGTATTTTTTGGGTTTTTGTTTCAAAAACACGGTAGAAATTTCATTCCAAGAAAAACCCTGTTTACCACTTTTTCCCAGACGAGAATCATTACTAGTCCACTGGCGTAGACGAGAATGATTTCCACAGCCAATTCTTAAAAATAAAAAAAAAAATAGTGGTACTGGCTACCTTTAGGTAGCACTTAATGTAGCTACGCTTGCTGCTTGGAAATTATACTACAAGATAAACAAATGCTATGACTATCTAAAAGCTTACAGAGAAATTACACTGTGTTTATTACCAACGTAAAGCCCTTAGGGCATTCAAACGCTAACGCTCAGACGGTCGTGCTATAACAGGTGGCATTAGGTACGATTGAGGTACACAAATTTAGACCCAGCAAAACAAGAAAGGGTGTAAAATCTGCCATAAGAACATTAAAATGCGCAAAAAAGGTCTGCACAATGTTTAGAGTATTTTAGGTTTCGAAAGCTAGATCGAAAGAGTTGATCAATATTTTTTCTACTATCATTTCAGGACTTAAAAAAAGCAGTTTACTCAATAAACTCTATTTCTCGATGCGATCTTGCTTTATCTAATCACAAATATCTCAAGTATTATAATTTAGAAGTATGAGGGTTGGTCGAAAAATAATGCCTCCATGACTGTAACTTTATTTGTTAACCGATTTTCAAACTTCTTTTTATATCTGATTCTTACATTTGTCCTCTATATAATACACAATTCACTTTTCGACATAGTCCCCACCCTTTTCCACGCACTGCGCCAACGCGTGACTAGTCGGGTGAGCTCGTCGGAGAGGAATTCCAGGGTTGTTGTTGACACCTGAATGGCACCTTTGGACCCTGTTTTGCAGCACGATAACGCCCACCCGCACGCGGTCGCCACATACAAGAGGCGTTGTAGCGCCTATAGTTCAAAGATGAAAAACTGCAGTTCAAAGGTGAAAGACTTTGCACCTTGCGACTTTCACCATTTCCCAAAAAAGAAAGAGCACCTTAAGGGACATGAGTTGCGTTCTGACGACGAGGTGAAAGATGCCATTCAATCGTCGTTTCGACAACAACCCCGGAATTCCTCTCCGACGGGTTCACCCGACTAGTCACGCGTTGGCGGAAAGCGTAGAAAGGGATGGGGACTATGTCGAAAAGTGAATAGTGCATAACATAGAGGACAAATGTAAGTATCAGGTACTTTTAGAATTTTGAAAATCGGTTAACAAATAAAAAAAGTTACAGCCATGGAGGCATTACTTTTCGACCAACTCTCGTAAGTTGGCGGAAAATTATATAACACGCTTCTCCTGCGATATATTAGAGTAATATGCAGTGCTAACCCTATAATATGCTTATGGGAACTTTTCCCACAAAAAATCCAATTTTCACGAAAACGCCTGAATCTCTGGGGAAAAAGACCAAGGGAGCCTGTTCCTATAAGTGATTAGAATAATTGGAAGAATTTCTATGCTAATTGGGTATACTGTAGGGTTATTGTAGCAAAAACAATTTTTTTGGACACTGCAAGGCCGGTCTCAAGTTCTGTGTATTGCAGATAGAAACAAAACTTTGCGATAGTTTCTAAGATAATTGGACCCTAATTTGCATAGACATCAAATCCTGTCACGTCCGAGAAATTAGTCAGAGAGAGTTCGAGTAACTTTTATTACAATCTACATGTAATATTCTGTAAAATTGCCAGATTTCGTTTTAGTATGACTTTCAGGGTCAATTTGATTTTGGTCACTGCCTGAGAAATGCATTTTCATTAAGCATTGCCGGGGCTTTAAGATCCTGAATATTTGTAGCAAAGTAATTTGCTCTAATTATTAATTCATTTTAGTCTTTAATGAAAAAAGAGCGCTTAAGAAATCAACGCAAAGAGAGAAACGAAGAACAGTACTTACGCCCTAAGAATGATGCTGATGAATTATCTGCTCAAATTAAACAATTGGCAGAATTAATTTTAAGCATAAGCATTTGACCTACGTAGCTTATAAAAAATTTAAGCCACTTTTGGCAATAAATATTTCGTTTTAATCAAAATGTGTCCCCCCTTTCTACGAGGGGCGATTAATAAATAAGGTCTCCATGGCTGTAACTTTTTTATTTGTTAACCGATTTTCAAAATTCTTTTTGTATCTGATACTCACATTTGTCCTCTATGTAATGCACTATTCACTTTTTGACATAGTCCCCATCCCTTTCCAAGCATTGCGCCAACGCGTGACTAGTTGGGTGAACCCGTCGGAGAGGAATTCCGGAGTTGTTGTCGCAATTAAAGACTTTACGTCAGGCTGACGCATGCAAATCAATCTAACAAAAGAAAATCTTAAAAGACTTAATCTGATAAAAATTACATTAAACTTCATCAATGTAGTCTTATAGAATACATTCACTTTTTAGCACATTTTCGTAGAAAAGTGCTTATGTGATCGGTTTGTAGACACAATTCCCACAATGCATTGCGTTGCAAGAGAGAGAGAGAGAGAGAGAGAGACAGAGAGAGACAGAGACAGCATGTATTGAATTGCTGGAAGACACGAATTATCCTTGCATTGGGGCAAACTCGTACTGAGCACATCGGTTCGGCTCTGCACGTGCTCTAAACGTTAATCAGATGGTGCGGGTGCAGGATGCACGTGAATGACGATTATTGAAAGGGCAGAACGGTCTCTAAATCAAAAGAATTTTATTATTCGCAAGGAGCTTATTATTTATTACGATAACTTGAAAACGAATTAAATTTTTCACACTCTGTTTTCACCAATCCATTAATATGGGACGGAGCATGATCAAGTCCGAACATGAGATAGCCGGAACTGTTTAGTAGTACGTGTTTTAATGGTAACAAATGGTACTGTTGGAACTTTCAATGCTAATATTGCATGTAATAAACCAAACAACTCGTATCAACGTGTCATGAGTGAATATAACGAATAAATAATGATAGTGGGAATTGGTTTAGTAGCACGTGCCCTAAAGGTACCATATGATAACATATAGTACTGCTTGAACTTTTAATGCTAAGATATAGCATGTAATAAATCAAACAAATCGTAACAACGAGTTATGAGTGAATATAACGAGTAAGCAATGATAGTTGGAATTGGTTTTGTAGCTCGTGCCCTAATGATACCATATGGTACTATATGGTACGCTGGAACTTTTCAATGCTAAGATATGGCAAGTAATATATCAAACAATCGTAACAACGTGTCATGAGTGAATATTTACGAGTAATTAATGGTAGTCGGAATTGTTTAGTAGTACATGTTTTAGTCGTGCTATATGTTACCTTTGGAAACTGTCAGTGTTAAGATATGGCGTGTATTATATCAACCAACTCCTTACGAGTTGTTAGACCTATTGTTATCCATAGCTTATTGGTATCAAGAGCATATTGCTGTTAGGCTTAATAGTATCTAAAGGTAAATGCTGTGAGACATTGCTAATTAGTAGTAGTTAATCGCTTGCTTCAATAGTAGATGGTAATGTAAAACACTTTAGTAATTGAATATGAAAAAATAATAGATGCTTACACATAATGCTTCAGCAATTAAAGGCTCACTTCGTTTAATATTATGTCAAATTAATGAACTTTTATTTGTTCAAATATATAAAGAATAACTTCACTCTCCATTTAACCTTTCAGTTCTTCAAGCTTATTTGTTTAAATTCTCTCTATACATTTGTTTACTTAAATAGTAATTTACAATTTAGTTTTCATATTCATATATTTTCTCTAAAGTGTTTTAAAATGTTGGTTAATTCTATATATCATGTATGATGCTATAACACGAAAATGTGATCCTTTATCCGCTTTGGCGGTAAAATCATTCTTGTTTGTTTTTACGACTTAAACTTTATATATTATACAGAAGTTAAATTTGACGTTGCATTTGGATTTTATACCCGAAACTTTAATATTTCCATAGCTTATAAATGGGTTATAAATAATGCCCGTCTTCCGAATGTGTTTTGTTAAACATATTTATTACGAATATTTTACTGTTATGTGGTTCGTTAAATATTTGATGGTAAAATTCGGACTCCTGGGTTCTACGGTTCATTCTATTTCCTATTTTCCCGGGAGATTAAAACTCAAATTTGTTTTTGAGATGGGGAGGGTTCAGAATCATAAATTATATCGTCATACAAAGAAGAGATTGACGCTATGAGTGCCCCCCCCCCCCATCCTAACTTTGTCAAGCGGTTGAGAAAATTTCAACTTTTCATTTTCCCATGACAGCTTACTGAAGCTGCTTATTTCAGTTTTATAATTTTTATCGAAGATTCATATTCAGAGTTCGTATTATTATAAAGAGTACATTTGATGATTATTTTAAATAATTCGATTTTTTTTTTAAATTCCTTAATGTCATATACACTGTCGTTGATCAGATTCTAGCGATAACTGATCGTAAGGTCTTTTCCTTTTTATTATATCCGGTGATTTCTTGAGCTTTATCCAACAAGGTAGAATACATTCTATTCTCTCTCATTGGTTTTAATCAGATTACAGTAAACTGATTATGGAAAAAATGTTTACTCCATAAATAAAATTTAAGTTCATGTGCATTTTTATAAGTTTAGAACTGAGTTAGAAGATAATCCTAAATTCTTTCGATAAAAGTTTAAAGGTGAATGTCGTCTTAAATTATTTATTTTGCTTTGATCTTGTGTTTTTGTCTTGATTTTCTTTTCAAAATAATGCAATTCTTAATACAGTATTTGAAATTTTACAGATGTTGAAATAGTGTCCAAATTTTTTAAATGATCACTTGACTGGTGTCTGAAATTGATAAAATAAATGAATAAGCATAACCTGTCCTGAAAATATTAATTAACAGCAATTCATATGACATTATCATGGTCAACAGTTCTACAGTATCAATCAAATTATTAGTTCGACCAGCATTTTAAGAAACGCAGCTTTAGTCGATACCAATGTACAGTTCATTCCAAAAGCGTTTTCACTTAGGTGAACGATGTTCGGCTTCCTTGCATTATATTAACTCAGTGAGATTAATCGCTCCAGGCAAGAAGTCGAGTTCGAATCGCCTTGGACGATGCCATTTATTGTTTCTTAGCAATAGGGATAGCTAGGCATGAGTGACGTCAAACAGTTTTAATTGAAATCTGATTTTGAGCCTTTATTAGGAATGTTTTTGTATATTATTAATATATCAATGTATATTATTATTAATTTAGCAGAAGTGCAGTATAATAACGTGAAAACTACACGAGGAAGTAAGCGATAAGTTGGCAAAGCACGCTCAACAATATGATGGCGAATACACGAATTAAATTATTAGATGTTTTTCATGAAATAATCAGTAGTAGAAAATTAACTTTAAGTTTGCTGCACATTTAACAGACTTATAATATTTATTTATTTATTTATTTATTTATTTATTTATTTTTTTGGGTTAGAAAAATACAGTTCCATTAGTGCCCAACGAGGCCGATATGGTGATAAACCAACAAGTTAGGCCAAGTGGGCACGGTTCTGACTAATATAAAGAAACAAAAATTGGTTATTAAATAGATTTGATAATCAAACTGTTACAATAAACCAAAACAGACCAAATTAAACCGAACAAAACCAGCAGAGAGACCTAAAATCGATACAAAAAACGGTGATATATTAATTTAAAACTAGCACTTGATGACAATAATGGCAAGTACACGACAGACCAAAAAAGGCCTCCAATAGGGCCATATACATAATAATCGATTACAAAAATATCAAATAAATTGTGTAATCTAGGACGGAGCTTGAAGTAAAGTGGACATTCAGAAAAAACATTGACAGAATACAAACAAGTTGAAAAGATACTAATAAGCAAGCTTCGTATTTAGTGATATAAGATAAGAACAAAAAGTTCGTAAAGCTCTTCGAAACGAAGAGTAAGGAACAAGCGAACGTATCGCCGGTGACGGAAAAGCCCAACATTTTATCCCGACGTGGGAAACACTTCGGTTGCGATAGTTTAGTTGTGATACGGGAACCCGTATCTCTTTAGCAAAACGGGTATTATAATTATGGCTGTCAAGGTTATCCCAAATCTTTATAGGATTTGTAAGCAATAACAGAGAGTTAATTGATTTGTAAATAAATGAACATACGGACAGAAAATAAATTTGATATAGTAAGTATCCGCAAAGAAGGAAAATAATGGGACACAGAGGAAGATCGTGGTAGGTGCAATAGAGTGGGAAGAAACCATCTTTGTAATTTTGATATACGAGTAAGATTAAATGTTGAGGTAGAACCCCAGAGCATTACACCAAAGCACAAAGTTGAGTGTATCCACGAAAAGGAAAGCAAAAGTAGGATATTAGGGGGAAGAAAGTGAAGTCTGGAAATAACACCTTGTTTTTTGTTAAGTTTCGATAATAATGTATCAACGTGAGCGTTCCATGACAAGTCTGGAGATAGAGTAAGACCGAGATAAATAAACGTAGTTGTGGTGGGATTATTACACCCATAATATTGTAGGGTTCCTGGGGATAATATTCATAGATCTATGGTCGAGTAATTTATTATAATTATGTTAGGTAAAAGACTGCGCCAGTGAATTATACTATTCACAAAGTTTATGATAATTTGAGGTTTATCCCACTTACATAAAAGATACCTCCGCTTAAACAGGCCCGGCCTAGAGGAAAGAATAGGCACTCAGACTGACTTAACAATTTAACATACAATGTTTATTCAATGTTCAACAAATGTATATAAAACAATATTGTATGGAAGGTAAAGCAAATGATAAGAATAATTTAAGATATGAATTTCAACTTGGTCAAGCTCCAATTAAGATTCAAATAAAATGATACAATTTGTAATTAAAAAAATGACTGGTGGCAATATGACTAATTATACGTTTCAATGAGTGATCACAATTCCAAATAATAACTTAGTAAGTAAATTATGTGGCATACAACAGAATGACTATCAATTAAGGGTTCTTTAGACTAAACTTATAAGACAATGATCAGAAGTTCTTGATATAACAATAATGATAAATTGGCTATAGTAGTATGTAAATTAGATATGATTGTATTTCTCAATTCTTCGATTATATAATTTATATCTCAAGGAAATTCGGGTTATACTGAATTTAAGATTACACAGTGATAACAATGTTCAACAGGAACTCAAATTGTAAATTGTTCTATTTCTCTCGGAATGTAAATTACAAATATGGCTTTAGTAGCTCCGAAATAATAATGAATGTAAACTACTGACTGAACAATCTGCTATATTGTTACTGAATAAAGATCTGAACGTAAGACTTTAACAAATACAAATAAACAATTAACTGGATAAAATACAGAATTTAGATTAAATTAATCAGGGTTCTTTACGTATAATATGACTGTTCTAAGTTACGTTATAATTGTCCTCCCCGCTGTTTGATAGAATAATCCTTTCCCAAAATATGAATGTAATATATAAAATAGAAAGAATGAAATCATGTGAGGAATTAAAGAATTGGCCATTGAGACATTAAATTGGAAATGGGCTATACCGTGTCTTCTCAATCTGTCCGCTCTTGGATCTCTCTCGTCCTCTCTGCTACAACAGCTTGGCGGGAGGGGGGTCGTCCTCGTCCAACGGAGTGGCTCACAGGAAAATCGTCTCTGGCTTCTTGTACTGGATCTGGGTACTCCACGGGGCTCGGTACACATTCTTGCAACATCTCTCGCAAACCATGAAATTATTGTAATTGATGACGCTGGTTCTCAGCTCGATAGAAACTCTTCAAAAACACCTCGATAACGCGAGCTAACTAACATTTCAATCTGACGGTTACATTTTCATAAACTACAACTCAAACTGGATTAATACTAAAATTTAAAACTTCCCATCTGGAATCCTAGGATTACCAGATGGAGGCCGAATCAGTATAGAAATTTATGAGTCGTTCGCCGTACACTCGGCTACGGGAATCGTTACATTGCTACTGACTATGCAGTTATGCAGTAAATCTTTCACCTAGCATAACTGACAAAAACAATTTCGATTTCGACAACCAATCAAACTTCGGCATCCACGTGATCATTCCCTGTCTCCTTTCTCTTTTCAAAATCCAAAGTTCAAATCTTACCTTCTCTTTCTCGTTGTCTTTCTATGTGTTCATCCGGTTCTCCGATTCATTTGTCCTACTTTGGCCATACTATTTCGAACCTTGAATATGATTCTAACGATCAAAACAAAGCTGTGTAAACTGACTCTTGCTTTCTCCTTCTGACAAACCTTAAAACTTGGCTCCTTATTAACAACTCCCAACACCCACGCATAAAAAATACTTAAAACAATTAATAACTTTATTTAATCTTTCTCTACATAAAAACTCTTCTAAACTTTATATAAACTCTTAACTTCTGAATCTAATTAGACAATCCTGAACGCGAATAATAAAATAGCTCATTTGCATAAATAATCTGAATATTCAAATTCTAGCTAAGGTAATGGGGGAGAAATGAGGTAATAGCAAATAAGGTGTATTATCCGTAGTGTTTTGTTTATTTGTTGGTTATGTAATAGTAGTGAGGGTTGTTTGTTGTGTGAGGTTATTGTTTGTGGTGCGTTAGAAATAATTTGTGTATTGTATTGTCTTTTCTGAGAGATTGATATGCCGTGAGCGATCGTCATGATCCTCTGTTGGAGCTGCATTGTTAATGGGATTTCGGAGAAGATAGCACAGCTTCCAACAGAGGATTGTTGCGATCGTTTTCGGCGAATTGGAGGAACGTGTGTTTTTTTTTTGTTGTAAAAATTTCTTCTGTATTCTGTATATATTATTTTCTCTCTCTCTTGTCTTGTCGCTGTTAAGAGAGGTCCTGACATAAAATATTTATTGTTCTGTGGAACGTTACAAAAGATAAAACTAATGACTGATTTAAGCTGAAGAAAGTTGTTTTTATGCAAGATCGAGACTCTTTGGAACTTTATGCTAAGAAATAACTGCAGGTCGTAAAAGGAGTAAATTACAAGTAACCTGGAACCAAGTAAATATGCAAACATAGTTCTGAAACTGAATTTATTTATTGATATATGTTGTAATTCTTTTCCAACATGATTATTCGGCTCGCCTGACTGACTGAACGGAGATGTGCATTCATGAAGGACCCTGATTACGGCAGTAGAAGTGATTATTGACTCAACTAACCTGTTTAAAAGATACAGCCAAGTGGAACATGGCAAGTCATCAACCGCCATTTGTAATTGCCCAGATGACGAAAATATGGTGAGTTCGTTCGATCCCTTCGCGGCAAAACCATGGACCCGAGCATAAACGGTACAACGAAGCAACGGATAATAGTCAGATAAAAGATTAAGAAAGACTAAATGAATAGTAGCACACGAGTTTGATTGGTATATGTTAGATTAAGTTTTATTAATGTCGACAGCTGCTTAAAATAGAGCATTAAATAAGAAATCTAATTTTATTAAGCACATTGTCAATAAAAATTGGATATCAGTTCAGCAATATTTTGAGGTATGAGTAGTAATTCGGCGCATTAGTTTTGAATATTGGAATGGAAGCACTAGCGTATGCATGCTCATACAGTGCAAGATGCAAGTCACTGAGCAAGTGCTGCCAGTGGTGATTTAATCGATAGCTCACAATGACCAAGAGGGGTCACTGTTCCTCCCCCCTTTTCTACACATTAAAGGAGAGCATTGCGTTTTCAAGCGCTGGTGTATATGGAATATTTGATTCGGCAATGTGAGTTATCAGTATCACCCAATTTCAAAGTCAAGCGGCCGTCACCGCCTCAAGTAAACTGTTATTAGCTGAGGGTTTTCCTTTTACTATGACAAGAGTGCCAGCTGTGTTGAACATTGTGATTTACTAGGTCACGTTTTTGTAAATCTTAACTTATACATATACATTAAAAGAAGGGGCCCCTAGGGATAAGTTTATAGTTAGAAGGGAAGGATATTTTGTCAAATAAATATATGTTTGGAATTAATAAATTGATGTATAGTCTGCCACAGTGGTGTAAGGAGTTTTCTTTTATCGGTTCCGAACCCTAGCTTTTCCCTCCCCAGGTACTTGGACGCTGAGTTATAAGTATCACATAATTGGTATTGCGGGGGAGGGGACGCTACAATGGCGCCCGACGTGGGGCCGATAATCCGGAAATGCCGGACTATAGAATTCTCCTGATATTACTGTGGAATAAGACATTTTTTTTTTTTTGTTTTGTTTGTTTTTGTGTGTTTTGGTTGTGTCTATGGTTGTTTTGAATAGGCATGCGAGAGTGTGAAGAGAAGATCTAGAGTGCATCACGGGTATGTCGGGTTGTCAGTGTCGCGCATAGGAAAATAGAGAGGTGTGTTGTTCACTTTTTAGACACTGAAGGAAATGCAAAAGGTAAGAAGGGCATTGATGCTACAACGGTTGAGCGTCTTGGTTGCATATGGCTCCGAGAAGAGTAGAGGTGATCGAAATATGCCCGACTATCCCGGGGCTGCAAATTGGATCAGTAGAGGAGGGTCAGCGGGGTCAGATCCTAGAAACAATTCATGAGTTTGCGGATGTCTTCTCAAATGAAGTGATAGGGGTACGCGGGGTGTCCAATTATGTCGCCGAATATGACATTGACAAGACCAAGCCGGTGTTTACACGACAATATCGCATCCCCCACGTCTATCGGGAAGCCTATAGGCGGAAACTGGACGAATTCGAGCAGGCCGGAATCATCGAGGCCAGCGTTAGCCCGTGGAACTCTCCAGTCCACGTAGTTCCAAAAAAGAATGGGGACGTCCGGATTACCCTAGATTTACGGAAGGTGAACCTATGTACGTCCCCAGTGGATTTCCCGGCACCAGTCATAAAAGACATCCTGGAAGAGTTGAGGGGGCATAAATACTTTTCAGTGCTTGACCTTAACAACGGGTACTATCAGATACCGTTGGCCAAGTCACTGAGGGAGTGTTATGCTTTCCAATCGCCATGGGGCAAATTCCAGCTCACACGTTTGCCCCAAGGTGGGAGAAATTCATCCCACTTGTTCCAACAATATGTGGCGTCAACTCTGAAGGGAAGGGTGGGGGAAAACGTGCATATGTTCCTGGACGACATCTTAATATCAACAACAACGTTCCGGGAGCATGTGGACGTGCTACGGTGGGTGCTGGAGAGGTTTAGAGAGCGGGGGCTGGTGGTGAAACCGTCCAAGTGCCAGTTTTGCACCCCACGCGTGCACTATTTGGGTCACATTATTACACCGGATGGGGCTAAGCCCGATCCGGATAATGTAGCAGCTATTCAACATCTGGCTGAGCCCAAAAGTGTACGTGAGGTTCGCAGTTTTGTAGGGTCCGTGAACTTTTACAGGCCTTTTATACCTGCACTGTCACGAATCCTAGGGCCAATAACGGAACTGACGAAAAAAGGGGTGCCGTTCCAATGGAACGCCGCCTGTAGGGAGGCATTTCTGGAGATCAAATCCATCCTGAGCAGTGAGCCTCTGCTAATCGCCCCCGACTATAGCAAGGAGTTTATTTTGCACACCGATGCTTCTGGGAGCGCTATCGGTGGGGTACTTCAACAAGAGCGGGAAGGCCAGTTAAGACCGATAGCGTTCTTTAGTAAAAAGCTACAAGGGGGCGAGCTTAATTATTCCGTCATAGAGAAGGAGGCTCTTGCCATTGTCCGCACAGCTAGCCATTTTAGGCACATCATTTTGGGACACCCGACCATAGTCCTTACTGACCACCAGCCTCTAGCGTTCATCCAGCGCATGCGCAATGCTAATCAGCGAGTGCTGAGATGGGCGCTAGAGCTGGAGGAGTATGGATTCATATACAAATACGTGGCGGGAAAGCAAAATGTAATGGCCGATATGCTGTCGCGGCAATGCTGCGCAGTGATTGCCGAGCTCTCAGCCCCGATAACGTGGGAAGAAATCCGGGATACACAGAAGGATGACCCATGGGTGAAAACGATAATGGAATCATTGAAGGAGGGGCGAGTTGTTCGTTATGCCGGAGGGTATTGCAAGTTCGAAGACGGTCTGGTGGTAATTGAAAATAGTGATGTAACTAGTAGGAGTAAGTGGCGGATTTGTACCCCAAAAGCGCTGCGGGAGAAATGCTTAAAATGGTACCACGATGGTCCTCTGGGTGGCCATAGGGGTGTTGGGGTCACAACCCGGAAACTGTCGCAAAAATGGTTCTGGCTAGGAATGAGGAAGGATGTAGAGCAGATGATTCGCCACTGTAGGATATGCCAGATCACTAAAAATAATGTGAATCGAGCGCCCTATCAGGAAGGAATACAGGCCTCTTTCCCTTTTCAGAAGGTTGTGATTGATGTGGTGGGCCCGGTATGCAAATCAAGTAAAGGCCATCGCTACATTCTGGTTATGACCGATGTTTTCTCCAGATTCGTAGAAGCTGAGGCACTGATCGACCAGACGGCTGATGCGGTGTCACAGGCGTTTGTTCGCAAGATAGTATGTCGATACGGAGTGCCTCAGCAAGTAATTAGCGACCGGGGAACGAATTTTACTTCGGCAGTGTTTGAAGCCATGTGCGAGGATTTGCATATCACGCACAAACTCACAACCGCATATCGTCCGACATCCAACGGGATCGCAGAGCGATGTAATAAGTCGCTCTGCGATGTTGTGACGGCATTGTGTCACGAGCATCCCGAACGTTGGGATGAGGTGCTAGAATACGCTTTGTATGCCCTAAGGACGTCATACCATGAGTCAGTCGGGGAAAGCCCCTCGTTTTTATTGTACTGCTTCGATCCAGGACCGCCAGTGGAGCGTCGTCAAGAAGGTGATGCCATCGCTGATGATTCGATGGATATATCACAGTATCGATCGCAATTAGTAGAGAATATGATGAGGGTCCGGGATAGGGTTAGGAAAAGGGATATATATCGGCGTAATTTGCATCTGAAACGGGCAAATCGTGGTCGTAGGTCGAGAGAACTACAAGTGGGAAGTATGGTGTGGTTATTACGTAAGGGGGGCCCTAAAAGAAAATTTAGCCCAAAATTTATGGGACCCTTTCGTATCCTCCGACGTATTAACGCAGTAGACTACGAGATAGAAGAATGCAAAAATCATTCACGATGCGTAGTCCACGTAGACAGATTAAAACCGTGTCTTATGCAGACGGAAGAGACGCGCCCAAAGCGACAGAGAAAACAAGGGTGTAGGAGAACAGGGGAAGTGGATGATTTAGAAGACGAGGATGAAGAGGATGAGTGGGTGAGGCCGTGTCTTAAGAGGAGGGAGGTACGACCAGTAATGGGATCACCTATCAGTAGAGAAGTGGATCAAGGGGCGGGCGAGCCTATGCATAATGAAAATGAAGGAATGG
>JAHWFO010040835.1:0-11122 GCA_023313115.1 Rhysida immarginata
TACATGAACCAATCTAGGCGTTCACGGATACACATTCGGTTGAACCACATCAAGAGGAAGCTAGCCTCCACCATATAGAACATATGGTTCAACCGAATGTGTATCCGTGAACGCCTAGATTGGTTCATGTATATGCATATTTTGTACCACTGTTCTGTATATAAAGGCTTGCATGCCTCTTGCTGTATATATCCTTGACAAAGCCGGGAATAAATGGCGAAACTAGTTGGAACTCCTGATGTCCCTCTGTTATACTGTAAGGCCACCACCTGTTTAATTTAAGTGTTAAGTAAATCGATTGCCTCTTAAGAAGCTGTTCAAGTGGCAAAATTTGTAAAAGTCTGATGGGGTTAAGTTTGATAAATATGCAGAATACGTATGTTCTTGTACCCCAAGGCATGTTTCTGCATGTTTCCACTTATTCTGGCTAAAAAAAATTAAGTTAGCACCAAACACAATTTAGGTTTTCCTCTCAATTTTTTCTAATATAATAACTGTGGAATTTAGAGAGCAATACGCATAAATAATCTAGCTAAGAGCTGCGTTTTCATGAAACATAATAAAATTTAAACAAATATTGTAATCTACTAATTGCTGTAATCTTAGATATGCAAAAACTTATGTTGACAGTTTTTTCATGAAGTTGAGCCAATAAAGAACTTGTATCCAAATTAGCGTATGCCTGGAAAATGAGTAATATAATGGGATGATGATTTAATTTATTTCACTCGGCAAAATGGTAAAGAATAATAATTGGATTTATGAGGATTTTTTATACACGCCATACCTCAGATGTTTAAATTATTATGAAAAATAGGAAAGAAAATTCCACAGCCTGGGATCGAACCAGGAACCTTCTGCTCACCGTGCAGATGCGCCAGCCAATTGCGCCACTGTAAATTTCTTTCCTATTTTTCATAATAATTTAAACATCTGAGGTATGGCGTGTATAAAAAATCCTCATAGATCCAATTATTATTCTTTAACGATTATTACGCCAGTAGGAAAGATAGTCCCAGCCTGCGAACTGGGTACTGCTCCAGCCAGCCCAAAGGGCATTTAGATAGCGTAATGCTTCCATGTCCGCAGTGGCGCAATTGGCTGGCGCATCTGCACGGTGAGCAGAAGGTTCCTGGTTCGATCCCAGGCTGTGGAATTTTCTTTCCTATTTTTCATAATAAAATGGTAAAGAAATGTTTAGTGTTCAGCGCATGGTCTTGTAGAGGACAATAAGGTGATAAAATTTAATTAATTTTCAGAGTTCATTTTGTTACTTTTAACTAAATTGAAAGTTCCACGTCAGACAATATTGTAACCAATAAGCGACTTCGGATAAAAAAGTTGTGGCTAAACTTCGCAGGTAAGGGCTGATTTAATCCAGCGAAAACTTCGACACGCTACATGACGTTTTTTTAATTTAATTCCCCTTTAAATATTTCAGCCTTAATCACACTAAGCCTACCAAAGTAGTTAATGGTGGGGGGGGGGGGGAGGTACGAGGTCAAAGAGAAGAAAGGGATCGCTAATATTGTTAGTACAAGGTTACCCATCACTTTAACGCAAACGGCAGACGACTTGTTCATGTCCTGTGAAAGCAGCAAAGGGACGAATCAACGGACGTGGGGTGCAATCCGGGGTGTCTCCAATAAAGATAGGAAAATCATGCCGAAACTTTAACAAGCATCCAAACTAAGGTGAATCATCCTGACGAAAAAAGAAATTCAAAAATTCGTGACTCATCTCGTTCTTCCCAACGCGCTTAGCGCTGCGGGTTTTCATTTTTCATCAAACTCTATTTCATCCTCAAAACAATAATTGCGAGTAGGCTTCTCGGCCGAGCAAAGAAATTAGATCTGGTGTCACCCCGTGACTTCAAAATGAAAGTAAAAACTTTTCCGATGTTCAAGATCAAATCAATTAATGTTCATTAACATCAGACGGTGAAGATTTCTGGCAAGCATCTACCTCCATTTTATCGGCAAAATCGATAGCCATTGCGGAGTCCAAAACGTTCGACTTGCTCCTGGTCTAGAGAAAAGTTAAATCCCGCATCCAAAGTTTTATTATTAGTATTTTTTTTTTGATATTACTTTATACTAGAGGCAAGTCAGGCAGACTTACAGCCTGTGAAATTTATGTTTTGAGGATTATAGGTATTCTTGGAATAATTGAATACATTCAAATAATTGCCTTTGAGAATCATTCCATTTTATATTGGGTTGCCTTAACTAATTCAATACCTCTTTTCTGGAACTCAATGACGTTCATCCATGCCACCACCTTCTCCAACAGCGAGTTTTTAATCATAGACTGCCGCGACGATATCGGGTCTATGCATAGAAGTTTCATACGGAGCCAGCTGTTCTGTTATTTCAGTCCAATTTGGATTGCAAGTAAATATGATGAAGAGATCTGGTTTCCCGAACTTCGTCACATGGCCACTGCATCCTGGTAGTTTTGCTATAATGCGCATTTGCTTCCGGTTAATGAAATAGATAAGACACAGACCTTTCCTGTTTTTATATTAAAGTTATCAGCCTGATTGTGAACGAAATGCATTAAGCCAAATGGTAAGACTCCACTCTCAAAGCCTTCTGATTTGCTTTCACGAAGTGCAGCCGGTCTCTTTGAACTTTTAAAACGCGTCTACAATATACTGCTGACTGAGTTTCTCCGCGTGCAAACCAGATTAAACAGTCCTGGCCTTTCGTACCGTTTGTAGGAGTAGAAGGCTAATATGCTGATTTTAGACCCTTCAGTGCTCCTGAATTTCATCTTCCAGACATCTTTTCCATAAGGAAACAGCAATGCGTAAGTCATTGGTTCAAAGTTTGGATTCATATTCGACATGTGTTGTCAGTTGTTCCCCGTGCTTGGATAGGTAAATAAATCTCGCTTCCTTGTGCTTGGATAGATGCATAAATCTCGCTGCTACCTCATAGACAGATGGCAAATTATATCTTCTGGGACCGTGCTGTATTAACCACATATGAAGATTTACGTACGCGCAAAAAGGTTGATGTTTCTGAAGTCCCTGTAAAATTTATGTTTTGAAGATCGGAACCGTATACGTTGAACTGCGAAGGCAACAGAAATTCATGCACTGGTATATCCACTTCTATCGAGTTATAAACAAAAAAGAATTAAATCATTAGATGGCCAGTGAGGGTTTTAATGGTACGCCTACCTCAGCTGTTCGAATTAATGATGAAAAAATTTCTTTCCTATTTTTCATCGTTAATTCGGACAGCTGAGGTAGGCGTACCATTAAAACCCTCACTGGCCATCTAATTTATTCTTTAAGAATTTACGCCTTAGGAAAGATAGTCCCAGCCTGCGAACTAGGTAACTGCTCTAACCAAGCCCTAAGGTCATGAATAGCGGTTCGCTTTCATGGCCGCAGTGGCGCAATTGGTTAGCGCGTTGGCGGTCCGAGCCAAAAGTTCCTAGTTCGAATCTAGGCTGCGGAATTTTCTTTCCTATTTTTCATCAAAAAAGAATTCTTATAACCACAAAGGAATTGATGATATGGCCATTAGATTAGGGTTTACTTTATTCTATCTTACGTAACAAAATTGCTGTGTAGTATATTCTACATTTGAGCATCATATCATTTACCTTAGAAACGTACATCAATGTTAATAAACATGTATCTATTTGTAAAATTCCACGGATCATTGTTAATTTAAAAATAGATGCATGCTATTAGGATCATTGGAGAATATTTTTCCTTGCTTGGAACACGATCTGAACTGAAATCAAAAAATAATAATTGGATGTTCTATGACGATTTTTATACACGCCATACCTCAGATGTTTACATTATTGATGAAAAATAAGAAAGAAAATTCCACAGGCTGGGATCGAACCAGGAACCTTCTGCTCACGGTGCAGATGCGCCAGCCAAATGCGCCACTGCGGACATAGAAGCATTACACTATCTACATGCCCTTAGGACTGGCTGGAGCAGTACCCAGTTTGCAGGCTGGGACTATCTTTCCTACTGGCGTAATAATCGTTAAAGAATAATAATTGGATGTTCTATGAGGATTTTTATACACGCCATAACTCAGATGTTTAAATTATTGATGAAAAAGTCTGCTTTGTTTACCCAAGACATGTAAACAAAGCAGAGTGAACAATTGTTGTCAGTTCCGCATCCTCTACCACATGAGACTTTAGAGAAAGAAAGAAAAGATTTCCAGCTTTCCATATTTGAGACTAATGTAAAATATCTGGAATTCTTTCCAGCAATAAACATCAAAATTTCAAAATTCACTTAACTTTTAGCTAGAATGTTCAAGATCAAATCAATTAATGTTCATTAACATCAGACGGTGAAGATTTCTGGCAAGCATCTACCTCCATTTTATCGGCAAAATCGATAGCCATTGCGGAGTCCAAAACGTTCGACTTGCTCCTGGTCTAGAGAAAAGTCAAATCCCGCTTCCAAAGTTTTATTATTATTATTATTATTATTATTATTATTATTATTATTATTGATATTACTTTATACTAGAGGCAAGTCAGGCAGGCTTACAGCCTGTGAACTTTATGTTTCGAGGATTATAGGTATTCTTGGAATAATTGAATACATTCAAATAATTGCCTTTGAGAATCATTCCATTTTATATTGGGTTGTCTTAACTAATTCAATACCTCTTTTCTGGAACTCAATGACGTTCATCCATGCCACCATCTTCCCCAACACCGATTTTTTAATCATAGACTGCCGCGACGATATCGGGTCTATGCATCGAAGATTCGTACGGAGCCAGCTGTTCTGTTATTTCAGTCCAATTTGGATTGCAAGTAAATATGATGAAGAGATCTGGTTTCCCGAACTTCGTCACATGGCCACTGCATCCTGGTAGTTTTGCTATAATGCGCATTTGCTTCCGGTTAATGACATAGGTAAAACACAGACCTTTCCTGTTTTCATATTAAAGTTATCAGCCTGATTGTGAACGAAATGCATTAAGCCAAATGGTAAGCCTCCACTCTCAAAGCCTTCTGATTTGCTTTCACGAAGTGCAGCCGGTCTCTTTGAACTTTTAAAACGCGTCTACAATATACTGCTGACTGAGTTTCTCCGCGTGCAAACCAGATTAAACAGTCCTGGCCTTTCGTACCGTTTGTAGGAGTAGAAGGCTAATATGCTGATTTTAGACCCTTCAGTGCTCCTGAATTTCATCGTCCAGACATCTTTTCCATGAGGAAACAGCAATGCTTAAGTCATTGGTTCAAAGTTTGGATTCATAATCGACATGTGTTGTCAGTTGTTCCCCGTGCTTGGATAGGTAAATAAATCTCGCTCCCTTGTGCTTGGCTAGATGCATAAATCTCGCTGTTACCTCATAGACAGATGGCAAATTATATCTTCTGGGACCGTGCTGTATTAACCACATATGAAGATTTCCGTGAAGCCACAGACATCCTTCATCATCTTTTACGTACGCGCAAAAAGGTTGATGTTTTTGAAGTCCCTGTAAAATTTATGTTTTGAAGATCAGAACCGTATACGTTGAACTGCGAAGGCAACAGAAATTCATGCACTGGTATATCCACTTCTATCGAGTTAGAAACAAAAAAGAATTGTTATATCCACAAAGTAATTGATGATACGGCCATTAGATTAGGGTTTACTTTATTCTTTCTTACAGAACAAAATAGCTGTGTAGTAAATTTTACATTTGAGCATCATTTCATTTACCTTAGAAATGTACATCAATGTTAATAAGCATGTATCTATTTATTACAAAATTCCGCGGATCATTGTTAATTTAAAAATAGATGCATGCTATTAGGATCATTGGAGAATATTTTTCCTTGCTTGGAACACGATCTGAACTGAAATCAAAAAGTCAGGTAAACAAAGCAGAGTGAACAATTGTTGTCAGTTCCGCATCGTCTACCACAACAGACTTTAGAGAAAGAAAGAAAAGATTTATTCTTACCGATTATTTGAGACTAATGTAAAATATCTGGAATTCTTTCCAGCAATAAACATCAAATTCTCATAATTCACTTAACTTTGAGCTAGAGTTTCTGTATGCCACGTCTTAAGTTTCGAAAGGGCATATGAATATAAAATAAAGGTTGACTATAAAAATTAAGGCAATTAAATTTTAATTAAGTGCTCGACGGGTAATCTATTCGAGACATTTGAGCTTTTAAGCTAATTAAAAGAATTCCTGGAACTTCGAAAACATGTTTGGATATCGAGAAATCCAGTATAATTCTATACAGGAAATATATTAAGTAGTGTACGCAAATTTGTTTATGCGACACAATCATGAAGAGTTGATGATAAAGATGTGTATGCAAATCACGCATAGACAGATAAAATCAGAATTTTAAGTCTCTGGAGATGCTAATAAATGATATTAAATTAGCTATCCATAACACAGGCCTGATCTGCTCGCTGTAAAGATTGATTTAACCAGCTTTTTACTCCTCCTTATTCTAAATTCTCTTTTTAGCATGTTTGCGTGCGAGATTGATTTAACCAGCTCTCGTGCGTGTCATGTATATAACTAGTACGCAGTGGAAAATTTAAACTAGACCTAAAAAGGACAACAGTGTATATCTTTTGACAAGATTTATTCAAACAATATAAAAAAATTATGTACAATAAAAATTATGAATGAATGAATGGGCTGCGACCTTACTGAACCGTAAGAAACGCCTGCGACCGACTGACCGGTCTGCCCTGCGAAGCGAAAATTAGCTTCGCTTATACACTAACACATAAATGCATATTAGCAAATGAACAATACTAAATATTAGGACCTATTAGGGGATTTAGATTTGATTAGGATACTTAACCCTCAAATCTGACCTACGGTCCACCCTCGGGAAGAAAAACATCCCGGGTTCACAGAAACAGAATTTCTGTATGCTACTCTTAAAGTAAGTAAACTATTTCAGCAACACACTCAATAACGATGTCTGTAGTAGTTTGCTTGCCCAAAATTATGTGACTGAGACGAATCCACCCTTAGTGGAAAAATCGCAAACGCCGGAAACTGCAAAAGATAAAGGGGAACGCAGTATTAACCATTAATGGGTCTTTTGCCCGCTCACGAGATTTCCGGTATTACGTCATCCAGGGCCGCCGCCAGGGGGGGACAAACGGGACTCTAGTCCGGGGCCCCAACGGAAGGGGGGCCTCGTCAGCCACGCTTGAAAAGGCATCAGGCACAAGGCAGAGCCCAGAGGGGCCCACACGTACCCAGTTGTCAGGGGCCCAAACATTTCTGGCGGCGGGCCTGCGTCATCCCATGCGCGATTGAAACCGAGGCTGGAGGGAAGCAAATCCTAGAATCAGAGACAAATGAAAAAAAGAGACTGGCAGTGACCTCCCCTCTAGTGGTGCCTTCGCGCCGCCATATTGGGATTGGCAAGAAACAGCTGATCGTCCGAGGCAATGCATGTGAATCAATCGATTTGGTTTGGTTTATTTGGTATTAACGTCCTTTTCAACTTCTATGGTCATTTTAGGACAGGGTTGTAGGGGCGGCAAATTTTGCCTCGCAAGGGTTCTTTAACGTGCAGCCGGCAAACGACTACACGAGACCAACATCTTTACTTCCCTTCCTAAGGAAGTGCGTGATCTCAGGATTTTCTCGCTGAAAAAATCCTCGTCGTCCTCGCCCGGAATCGAACCCCAAAAGATCTGCAACCACTGAGCTAGCGAGGCCGATGTGAAACAATCGCAAACAATTGCTTATTACATTATATGGATTAATAAATTTGATTATTTTATTGAACTGAGAATTATTTCTTCCTTTTCCTTTAATTTAAAATTTTAAAATATTTGTCTTTTAAAAATTCGTTAGGCATTGAATCAGCTATTTGGAGTCATTAAAAGTATGCGTTATCGTTAGTTAATCCAATTAATTTTTTTTTTTTTTAAATCAGAAAACAGGTTATGCTTACTAATACTTCCAGAAATCATCTAAAAAACAGCTGAAATTACATTGAGAATATATGCCGCCTTAGGGTTTTGCCAATCGTAACATGGCGAATGCTGCACTTCCGCTGGCACCAGTAGCGCTCAGCGAAATGAATAGGGCACTGCCACTCTCTTTCTTTCATTTGTCTCTGCCTAGGATCTCTAACAATAAGTGAAGTGGCGTCGCGGTTTTTTATGCGTTATGGTTCAATTTTGTGCAATCTTTTTCAATTGGCCTCGATGACAATTACATTTCATAAAATACAAAATTGCTTCATCACATACTAAATAAAAAAAATGGAATTTCAGTGGCCGCTCAGTACTTGAAATTTTTATCGCCAATGGTTTAGCCATTAGCGATTTTCTTTATGCCAGAATCTCATGTTTTTAGCCAAATTTAAAATTTTAGCTTAGAAAACGACATAACATTTTAATCACATGATAATCTCATTTTCGAGGCTGAAAATAAAAATTTTCCATATAAATAGAATTAGCCAAGTATGTTCGCCAAATGTGACTGTTTATTCGTCAGATTAGTTGAACTGTCGCCACTGGTGATTTGGCGAGCGGACTACTCGGACACTGATATTTTTTTTAATTAATTCGTATTAAGTTTTTTTGTGTTTAAATAAAGATCAATTTAATTTTAGCTTACAATGTTCAATTACGATTTTAATTTTAATTTAAAAATCAATTAATTTTAACTTAAAATGTTCTCGTATAATTAAAGATAAATAAAAAAAAAATCAAAAGCACTTTGCTTGCATAATATAGTCAGTTTCAAACTGTTAAGGCCACCCTGCATTTTCATCTCTCCATTAAACATTTTATTTTTGTTTCTGCAAAATACAAGATTTAACAACCATTTTGAGTTAGGATTACGATAGCAATACACAAGCACTATCTTACAACAAATTAGCATTAACAGATATCAAAGCAAAAAAAGTTTTGACCACAGCATCAAAGCTTATAACAGTGTTCCACAAAGTTAGGACCACTGTCAAAATGTTAAGTCCATCACTGAAATTTCATTAAAAAAAAATGAGATATTCCTTTTGAATTCATCCAATGACTGAAAAAGGGTAAACGGAGAATAAAGAGGCATGCAATCTCATTTGCATATGCTTTCGTTTGCGTGATTTCATGCTAAGTGTCACAAAATGGGGAAAACAAAGACTCTAAGTTTGGAAATCAGGAGTGTTACAATTAAAAGTCATCAAAAAGGACACAGCAGCAGACAAATAACTAAGGAGTTACATATCAGTAAAACAGGTGTGTTAAAACGTTATAATGAAAGTGGAACTATTGCTCCGAAGAAGTCACCCGGACGCGACGCCATCCGGACGGCCTCCATCCACAACAAAACGTGATGATACCGCTCTGAGACGAATTGTCATCAGAAAACAACATGCACCTGTTCCTGAAATAGCAGCAAATTGATGTGAAGTCATTGGCAACAATGTTTCAACTAGTACGTGTCGACGGCGCTTTGCAAAGATGGGTTATAAATCTTGCAACGGAAAATCAAAACCACTTCTGACTGAAAAAGAAAAAGCAAATCGACAGGCATGGGCAAAGGAACGTCAGGACTGGTCTGTTCAGAAGTGGAACATCATAATATTTAGTGATGAATCAACTTTTGAGGTTTGTTTTGGAAGTGTTGGTCGCAAAGTGATTAGACGGAAGGGTGATGAATACTTGTCTGATTGCGTTCGATGCAGCTCAAAGTTTCCAGCTAAGCTCATGGTTTGGAGATGCATGTCAGGTGTTGGCACTGGTTCTTTACATATTGTTAACGGGACTGTGAATGATGAAAAGTACCGTGATATTCTATAAACCTCACTTTTGCCATTTATTTCAAACCTGTATCCATGTCGTGCAGAAAGTGCAGGGTGGCCTTAACATTTTGAAACTGACTGTATAAAAAGTGCAATTGCTTATTCATAATAGTAATCTTCATCAAGGTAATCTAGAATAACAGGTAGGTCCAGTTTGTCAGAAGTGCTTAACGCGCATGCGTATTGTGACGTCACTGGATGACTTATGGCTTTACTTCCGGCGTGTGCGATAGCCATTATTCTGGTCACAAAAGAAAACGTTTTCAGGTAAAAAAACAAAACTCTTACGTTGATTTCTGAAGAAACGTTTATTTGTAAAGTTACTATTTTATAAATTAAAATTTCCTAATGCCTGCTGTGAGGTTCCTGGGGATAATTATTGAAATAAGTGGTCGAATGAATAATTAATTATTTATAAAGGACTGCGCCAGTGGATTATACTTTCCACAAAGTGTTTATGATAAATTAAAGTTTATCCCATTCACACAAACTAGTTTCTTCCCGCTTAAACAGGCCCGGCCAAGTGAGGAGAAAATCAAAGTACTCGAGGCAGTGTTTAACATATAAAATAGAATATTTATTAGGAACATTCAACAATTGTATAAAACAGAATTTGAGATAATAAGAACTGAAATTTAATCAATGATCTGTAAACCAATGTATCTCTAGAATGATTCAATTTGTAAAAAGGAAAAACTTTGTATTTAATTGTAATGAACCAATAATTTGTATCTCAGAAATAAATGTTAGAATATCAGAATTGACTTATGATAATGGTAATAATGTAATTATAATTCTTAAGACAAGAATAGAATTTGGAAATTCTAACAATCAATTTTCTAAGACTAAAAATATTCTCAATCGACTTGTAAGTCTTAACTGTTTAATAATGCTAATTAAAATATAGAGATATAGAATCACTGTTCTGTGGAATTTTGTATCAAATGATTTAACAATAAAGAAATAGGTTCTTCTGACAGATCTTAACTTAGATAATCAAATTTCTGGCAATAATATAACTAATGTCAAGACTTTATGTAAGATAACAAAATGATCGGACTGATGCAATCAAACTTAAAGGGGTGATAGAATTAAACTGAGTTGTAACTTGACTCTAAAATGTAATTGTCTTTCCCACTAGAATTTTATGAACAAGAATGTTCCGCTCCTATTTTAAGTGAACAGAAATTGAAATAAAGAAAACATGAATAATATGAATAGAATGGCCATTGAGACATTAAATTGGAAATGGGCTTTACCGTGGTCTTCTCAATCTGTCCGCTCTTGGATGGCACTCGCTCTCTGGTTCCGTCGAAACGTCTGGAGG
>JAHWFO010040841.1:0-20082 GCA_023313115.1 Rhysida immarginata
CGAAAAAGATAAGATTTCTTTAATAGTCATTTTCGTCGGCTGCGGTTTTTGGATTTCAACAATCAGTATTTCTTCATTTGTTGAAAACAATGAAGGTTGTATTGTTGCTCATCACTATGGAAACGGGCACGGAGAAGGAGGATTTAGCATTTTATATGTAAGACTTTCTTTCCTATTTTTTCATCAGTAATTTAAATATCTGAGGCATGGCGTAGGATACAATCCTCATTGACATTCTTTAATGAATATTACGTTTTTGCAAAGATAGCCATAGTCTGCGGACGAAGTAATGCTCTACAGTGTTGTGGTAAATACTACATAAGAATACTTAAGTATAAGTTCAAAGTATTTATAAAAAGTTACTTAAAGTGTAAGTATAAGTAACTATTTTTTTTTTTGGTACTTACAAATACAGGTATAGGTGGTTCGATTTTACTTATTACTTATAAGTACTAAAATTGAAACATCTGGTTCATAGCTAACCTAACCGTTTATTTTTTTCCACTGTTAATAAACTTATTAAAATTTACAATTTTTTGAAATTTTTATTTTTTGAAGCAATAAAAGTGTTTCAAAATTATTATCTCCAATTCGATTTCTCCTCTAACAGAATTTGCCCAGCTTCAATAACTAGTCTCTCTACAGGTGCACTATTTGGAAGAGACGTATTATGTGAGGGGTTAAAAGATAACTCTTCATTTTTCATTTAATGTAATGAACATAAGAAACTGACAATTTTTTTTAGTTATGCAATTAAACTAACATCACGACTGAAAGTTTTCATTTTCTTTATTAACATGCAAAAATTCTAAATACGCTTTCATAAAAGATATGTTAAATCAAAACTTATGCGCCTACTTCCCAATGCTATTCCTATGCTAAGCGAACCCACGATTCCACCAAGCAAGTTACTCAAGTGCATTTAATTAGGCGAATATTTATTTTTCCTCCGTAGAAAAAAATTTTTTCTTGACGCCGATAGATTACATGTCATTCATTTCAAGCTTCCCTGTGATCTTGATGGTTTCCGTTAATTACAGACCGAGATATAATTAAAAATCTTGAAAAAATCGTAGCATGCTCCATAGAAACGCAGGTTAAACAGCCAGCGGATTCCACCCATGCGTCGGAGGGCGCCACCGTCTGCTCACTACCATCGCTTAGCATGGGAAACGGCGGAGCTGTCCATTCTGTGTTATTCTATGGATATAGGGGTAAAAATAATGACCTTAGGGCTTCCTGTACTTTCCTATACTCTCCTCGGGGGAGGGAGGATTAATTTCTTGTTCTTTATAAATTTTATTCCTGATATTTATCGTTTGAGTTAATTACCAGTATTTTATCTTATCTCCTTGTGATACCATTAACCGTCCTATGCCACGCCATTTTTTGAAGGAAAAAATGATTTCTGTGATAACTCGGGAAACTTTTTTTTGTAAAGTAATAAATGATCTTTTTGGACCAAAAAATTTTGTAATAAATCGGAGATGTTTGTTAGTTTATAGCATGTATTTCATTTCCACATAATTTATTTCACTTTTTTTGAAAAAGTAATAGAAATCGTTAAAAAATGTCACAGAAATGAAATACGCAGTTTCAAAATTTTTTCAGAATTTATACATGAAAGTTCACAAAAAATGAAAATAGTCACATTTTAGGTGGTTTTATTCACGATAGAAGATTGAAGAAATTTTTAAAATACGTTTGTAAGTTATTTTTCTATAAATTTTCATTTGAATTTATGTCAAATTGTAATTTGAGCTCGCTAACGTAAACACGTCATTTGGTAGCATCAAACAGCTATCGCGTGCGTTACCCAAGTGACTGGCTCCCCCTATTACGAGCAACTGCGCGAAGTTCAAATCTCCTTTGTTATCTTAGCGAGGTTGATGACGTATTGGAATGGCGCAGCCAAAAGTCACATAGCGACGGGGAGGCGGCCGATGCAAGGGCTCGGATTTTTATTGAAATACTATAATATTTTCTTATTCCATTTAAAAATAATTAAGACATCGAAAGCAGGAGTGTCTTCTGCTGTGTTTTGAATTGTTTTTTCCCATTCTAGACTGCAGTATTGTGTAATGGAGGTGTTAGTGCGCGCGAAATATGAAAATTTTCTCCTTTTATGCTCCAGTGCTCTAAGTAAGTCTAAATGTCATTTTTTTATTACACTCTGATAAATATTTTTGCCTATTGCTAGAAAATAAATGTAGGGGTTGAAATATACAAGCAGTTTGAGATATGGAGCTGCATAAGAGATTTATTTATACATCGTTATTTTGTCGATTTGCATCGCTCTTCATTATGAGAGCAGCATATTATAAAAATTTTTTTATTATACTTCTAATGAGTGCATGTACCTAATATTAGACAGATAATTTAAAGGAAGGTTTCTATGTATATAAAAAAAAATTGGCGATGAAGTGTCAAAAGTTTTAACGTTATTGAGTTTTAAATTTCGAGCTGCGTGCATCCAATGGTCAATTCTGATACAGAGGCCAGAAATGGAAGTTCCTGGTTCAAGAAGATTAAACGGTGTTTTTTTTAAAACATTTTAACTTAAAACTTTATTTCTCTACCTTAATTTCGAAACTTTTGAATTTATTAATCTATTAATGCAATGAAATTGGTAGAGACTTTACAATACAATAAAGGAAGAACAGAGTTTACGACTAGTTTCGCCATTTATTCCCGGCTTTATCAAGGATATAAACCACACTAGACAATCGACAATCGAAAAGTGAAGTGAAAAGATAGACGCGAGTGGTCCAGGAGCCAAGCTCACTTTGCACGCTCGCCCCAAAGAGTAAACCAGAGGAGGTACACTGAACTGGGAGAGAAGCCTGATGAACCTCTTTAGTCCTTCAGAGAAGAAGTCCCGGAAGGGAAGAGAGTGAGATTGTAGATTGACGAATAGTCCCCAAAATCATCAGGTTCTAAAAGATCCAATAGTTGGGGAAGACGGCCTTGTTAACGTCATCAAAGCAGACATCCAGGATATGGCGGGGTCTTCGAAACCTGAGGGGACCCTTAACAACGACTGGATGGCCCAGAATACCAGAAACCAGAGTATTTTCATGATTCTCCATCTTGGGTAGCATATTCTTCATAAGTGTCTGGACAAAGGTGCCTATATGGGTCATCCCCAAATCGTCATAGATAGAGTGGTTGTAGGCAACTCTTCTGTGAAGTTGGTCAATGGATCGGAGAGCAACATTTTGGAAGGTCTGGAGATCTTTACACCTAAATTTGCAGATAAAAGCCCAAGCAAGCATTCCATGAAGTAAAATAGTACGAATCCCAACCTTGTGTATCAAGAGTTTGTTATCCACACCAAGAGTGCTGTTTCGCCCTAGAGGTGCAATCAAACTCAACCTCACTTTCTTTGCTTTGTTGAGCGCGTATTGGACACCTCGTTCCAATTTAGTTTGGAGTCGATCATAACACCAAGATATTTATAGCTTTTACCCACTCAAGTTTCTTGCCAAATAAGAAGAGGGGCTTTGGAGGGTTTTTGCATTTGCGAGTGATAAACATGACCTTGCACTTTTTGACATTCAGCTTTAATCGCCACTAGTGAACCAGCTCTCGCACTGATGTAAAGCTTTTTGTAGTCGAGTGATGACATGTGCTAGGTTTCGTGCCCAGGTCATGATGGACCCGTCGTCAGAACACATGTAAAGATTACACTTTGCAACTTTGGGAAAGTCATGGATAAAGAAGTTGAATAAAGCTGGCCCCAAGACAAAACCTTGGGGTACACCAGCATTAACATCGCAAAGATCAGACAAGCAGTCCCCAACCTTAAAACGAAAAGTCCTCTTTGACAGGAAGGAGCGAACCAGAGCTATTAGATCGTCAGGAAACCCGTATCTAATCATTTTGTAAATGAGCCCATCATGCCAGACTTGGTCAAAGGCCTTTTGGACATCGAGGAAAACGAGACCACCAAACATAGAGAGGTTGAGAGGACCGTTTAAATCAGCAACGAGCCTCCATAACTGAAGCTGACAAGAGTGGCCTGGACGGAAGCCAAATTGGTCACTAAGAATAAGGTTGTTTGCCTCGCAGTACTCGTTGAACCTCTTGAGTATAGTGCGCTAAAAGACTTTGGAAAGCATGGGCAACAAGCTAAAGGGCCTATAACTTGTGGGAAGAGCAGGATCCAGTCCATGTTTAGGAATGTTGATGATGACTGAGTCCTTGCAGGCACTAGGGAAATGGCCGCTAAGCCAGCAGTCATTCATGACCTTGGTGATAAAGCAGATAACACTGGGAGGCAAATTCTTGAAAGCACTGTTGGTAATTGTGTCGATTCTAGCTGCCGTTTTGCTCTTCAGGCGCTTAATGATGTCCAATATCTCAGAGGGGCCAATGACATCAGGAGAGCCAAGAGTGCGCTGTGTGTGTCCATACCTATCACACACGTCTTGGACCTCACGAGTAATGTTGACCAGATCATTATCTGGGCGTAGAGAATTGGATCTTCATTGAATCGGCGATAATTTGTGCTTTGTCCTGGTCATTGCTAACGAAATCGCCACCCTCTGTAAGCAAAAGAGGGAGAACAGTAGTCCTGTTGCATTTAAGGGCCCTGACCATACTCCAGAGGGAATTATCCCGGACGGACAGAGTTTTAAATTTTTCGTTCCATCTTTGATTCCTTAAATCCTTAATCTGATCACTTACCTTGCGAGATAGCCTGTTGTACTTTGTCTTGAAGTGGAGAAACCTGGTACGCTGACAAAGTCTTCTGAAGGTGTTTTTTTCGTGGATGAATTGCCTGACGGAGGGAGGAAGTTCCAGATGGTCTGGCCGCTTGCAATCCACCGGAGTAGCACTCGCATTTGTAGCAATCTTGATGGACTGAGTGACTTTCTTCATATTTTCCTTAATGTCACTGCTGGTGACGGGATCCTTATAGGGAATGTTACTGTCGTTCATAAGTTCTCTAATAAATTTCCAGTCCTGCTTATAACGAAGATTTATTCTCAGGTCGATATTTATCCCCTCAAATTTTAGTGTAACTGGTACGTGATCAGATGATAAGGCATTTACTGTAAAAATATTGTAGGGTTTGAAAAACCCCTTGATAACAGCAATGTCGAGTACGTCACTAGTGGGCGAGTGATCACAGTAGTATGTATCTTCAAGAGGGCCAATAACGGAAGTGTCGACCTGATTTACCATGTACCTATAAAGTACCAAGCCACTTTGATTAGAACATCTGGAGTTTCAGTGTCGGTGTTTCGCATTCAAATCACCCGCCATATCGGAGTTCATCTAAGTCGTGAGGGTCTAACTTGTGCCTTGCAGAATTGCAGGTGTGGGCATTCTGCTCTAGTTTTTAGCTTTAATTCGGTCTTCACTTGATGATTCCTAGGAACATCATTTGAGAAATTCAAAATTGTTAAGTTTTATCAATTTTAAGTTTTAGTTTTCTTTTTTTAATACACACAAAATAGATTTCTTATTTTCGCTCATATCGAGGTTTTTTTACGAAGAGACCCCACAGCAGAGCAACCAGCTATATCAATTAAATATCCCATAAATTGCCAGTTTTCCCCCGTAACGCGCGGCCAAACCCAGGAAGTTACATCTTTCTACCGCCGAAGAAAGAGCGTTTCATCAACCCTCAGCGTTGGACAAGCTATCATCGCAGACGAGAGAGAGACCCGGGTCAGCCAAGAGGTTGCAGACAGATTGGAAAGATACGGTAAAGCTAAATCCTTATTTCAGTCACAGTGGCCATTCCATATTTTACACTTTTATTTCTTATCTCGTAGTGAGAACAGAATATTTGAATAAAAGCTAAATTTGTGGAAAAGACAAATCTCATTACTAATCTTGGGTATTGAATACATTTTCTTAACGGAAAGCTTATATCAAATATCCACAACAGAGCTGTAACACACTCGTTACATGCCATTTAAAGTTGATAGACCAAGTTCGTAAATACTTCTCATCAGTAAACATTATACGTTATTCTATATTAAAAAAATACACAACTGTCTTTAATTTTCATTATTACAATACACCTTAATCGGCCTCGATGGCTCAGTGGTTGCGTGATCGCCTCTGATGCACGAGGACGCGGGTTCTACCCCGTTCGAGGATGACGAGGATTTTTACAGGGGGAAAATCCTGCGATCAGGTGCTTTCTACGGAAGGGAAGTAAAGCCGTTGGTCCCGTATAGTCGTTTGCCGGTTGCACGTTAAAGAACCCTTACAAGGCAAAATTTGCGTCCCCTATAACGCCGTCCTGAAATGACCATGGCAGTTGAAAAGAACATTAACACAAAACCAACCAAACAATAAAACTTTACCAAAATTCAACTTTATTACTATTTGATTCACTTACAAGAACCCTTACTTTATGATCACGATAATTCTAACTTTTGTTGATCATAATCTCGTAGTTTTTAAATGTCCAGAATTGGAAATTGATTAATTAATTCTCATACATAAATTTTGCCTAAATTTCAAAATTGCTATGTCTTAACATTGAAAACTTTATGACAGTTTCATACTAGTACGATTTGAGCACGTGCAATTGTATCGATTACGACCATCTTCAAAATGGTTCATGCGCGAAACCATGTTTATCAATTGACGAAATCAGTAATTTATAACCACTTATTGCTCGTCATTACGATTTATTTGATACGAGTATATTGCTTACTATAACTTAGATTGAAAATTGCTAGGTGGAGTTATGAAGGTACCATTTGTGCACGTGGCATTGATTCGATTTCGATCATGTTTGTGACTGGTTCGTGTCATCAACTATATTAATCGAAAACAGATTTAGAAAATCTTTCATAGCCTTGGAGGAGTTAGAGTTACGGACAAACGGAGATACAGATAGACACGTTTCCCCACACTTAGAGCATAAAGAACCTTTCGGTAGTTAATAGGCGTACTATTTAATCCTCAGTGATCATCTAATGATTTATTCTTTAAGAATTTACGCCTTAGGAAAGATAGTCCCAGCCGACGAACTAGGTAACTGCTCTAACCAAGCCCTAAGGTCATGTAAATAGCGGTTCGCTTTCATGGCCGCAGTGGCGCAATTGGTTATCGCGTTGGTGGTCCGAGCCAAAGGTTCCTGGTTCGATTCCGGGCTGCGGAATTTTCTTTCCTATTTTTCATCATTAAAATTGAATATTCTGAGGTAAGGCGTACTATTTAACCCTCAGTGATCATCTAATGATTTATTAGTTAATAAACTATTAAGGAATGACATAACCAAGTACCGAAAGGCTAAACGAAGGGCCAGCCCATAAACTATTTGAAACTTAATTCCAAAATTTTTGAATTGCTTTTGAAAACCTTAAAACAGGATCCTTTGATTCAAATTCATTATTTGTTTCTTCGTGTTTTATTATTTATTAAGTATTGAAAGGTGCTCTAGATTATCAGTGTGGGGAAACGTGTCTGTCAGTCTGTAACTCAAACTCCTGCGAGTCTATGAAAGATTTTCAAAATCTGTTTTCGTCAGTCGATGAATATGGTTCATGGCACAAACCAGTTATAAATATTATCTAAATCGGTTCATTGGCACGTGCACAAATGGTACCTCAATTTTCCTGCCAAGAAATTTTCAATGGGAAGATAAATTAATTAATAAATCAAACAAATCGTAATGACGAGATAGAAGCGGTTATAAATTACTATTTTGGCTAATTAAATAATAAGGTTCCGGGAATGAACCATTTTGAAAATGGTTGAAATCGAAACAATGACACATGCTATAATAGTACCCTTATGACACCCTCAAAAATTTTCAGTGCTAAAATATGGCATATAATATATCAAACAACTTGGAATGATGTGTCAAGAATGAATATAAAGTGAAATTAATGGTAGTCGAAATTGTTTTCAAGGAACCTGGTTTAGTGGAACCATCATGGCTCATTGGCACTTTCAATTCTAAAATATGGCATGTAATATATCAAACGACTTGGAACGAGGCGTCATGAATGCATATAACGTACAATTAATGATAGTCTAAATTGGTTTCAAGGAACCTGGTTTTGTGGAACCATTATGGTTCATCAGAACTTTCAATGCTAATATATAGCATATAATATATCAAACGACTTGGAATAAGGTGTCATAAATGAATATAACGTAAAATTAATGATAGTCGAAATTGGTTCTAAGGAACCTGGTTTAGTAGAACCATTATGGCTCATTGGAACTTTCAATGCTAAAATATGGCATGTAATATATCAAACAATTTGGAATGATGTGTCATGAATGAATATAACGTAATATTAATAATAGTTGAAATTATTTCAAAGGTACGTGGTTTAATGGTATCATTATGGCCCATTAGAAACTTCCAATGTTAACATAGGGCGGTTTAAAAATATAGTTCCGCGAATGGTTTAGTTTAACCTTTCGGTACTTGGTAATGTCGTTCTTTAATGGTTTATTTATTTATTTATCGCACTAATAGGACTAATAACCAGTGACACAATAATGCGGTTAGCTTTATATACAGGGTGATTTACATCGAATGTAAAATACTTAAAGGGGGTATTATAGAGGTTAAGATAAACACAAAACGTCCTATGAACATGGGTTCAAATATGAACGATAACTGAGATATGAACAGAAATAAAAATGCCGCCACCAAGATCAACAAGTTAACAAGTTAGAGGAAAAAGGTTTTATCAAACCAAGCTTTTATAATGTTTTATTTAGTGGCAACAATACAGCTTAATTTTGCAACAATAAACAATAGACAAATTTGCTCTCGCTATAACGAAATGTCCAATTGTTACAACAATTAATTCGTAGTAATGAGTTAGTACCATTAGAACACGAACCAATGAACCGATTTGAAAATTTTTTTCTTTACCATAAATTGTCATCGATTCTGCATAAGTGTGTCAAATTGCAGCTCCCTAGCTTTTCGGAAAGTTGGTTTAATATTGTTGGTTTAATATAAGTTGGTTTAATATTGATTACAAGATTTGACCTAAACAACTAACACAGCAAAGTTAATAAAAGCTTATAATAACTCTGTAAAGCCTAGATTAATGAAATTTGGAGGAATATCAGAGTACATAAGACTCTGTATACCTTTAAAATTTGATCTAATTCTAACAAGAAGTTTCCAAGTTACTCATTCAACATCATAATACGTGTTCACTTTTGAGTACTAGCTAGCACTTGTCACAATTTTGACTGTGTAACTCGGAAACTTCTCGTTGGAATTCAATCAAATTTAAACGGTATACGCAGTTATATGTACCTTGTTATTCCTCCAAATTGCATTAATCTAGGCTTTACAGAACCTGAGATATTAACCTGTTGATCTTGGTGGCGGCATTTTTATTTCTTTTCATATCTCAGTTATCGTTCATATTTGAACCCATGTTCATAGGACGTTTTGTGTTTATCTTAACCTCTATAATATCCCCTTTAAGTATTTTACATTCGATGTAAATCACCCTGTTTAGAACAAATGAGGGTGAAAGGACAAAATAAATGACGACAAAAGAATGAAGTAAAAACTACAACGAACAAAAAGGAATAAAAAACGAAAGCGTAACAAGTTGAAGCTAAACACTTTTGTACTTAATATAGTTACTAAAATGTATTTTTTAAGAATGAATTAAAATGTGGGCAGTTTAATGTATTTTTAAGAAGAGAACAAGTATAAATATGGGAACGAACATGGAAGGGTAACTAATTCCACATACCGAAAGTATTATATGGGAAAGCACTTTCCCTAAAATTGGTGACTCTAGATGCAAATATCATTACATATGTGTAAGTATAATAAATAAAATTACTCAAAAGATGGAACAATTGCAATTATATTTTTATAAAATTTCATAATAACGGTTCAAGTGCCTCCATTTTATATAGTAAAAACAGCGTTGGGCTGTACGAAATTAAATAGAGCTATGAAAATAATTAATAATGAAATGGCAAGAATAATCGTTGTTACAAAGAGCATTGACAATGGTCTTCAATTTGCAATAAGCAATAAAAGCACCAACGGAAGTTGTGCGACTCGATGACAATGTTCGGAAATAGATTGATATATGCTTAATCTAAAGACAATACGTATGCATCCATTAACCATTGTTTTCAAGGTATTGATTTTTTGCAGTTGACCATAAACAGAAGTCATAATGAAATACAGCATGGACATTTGATTGCAATATTGTTACTAACTCTCCGGTGCTAAGTAATTTATTTAGGCAATAAAATAAGAAATAGTTTTTTGTAACTTTAGAGATTAAATACTGTATATAAAACTTAAAGGTCAAGGAGGAATCAGAATGATTACCGATAATGAATTGGAACTGTCTTTTAAAGTTGTATCGAAGGTAATAATATCAGTTTTGTCTTTATTTAAAGTCATTTGACGATCACGATGCCATTAAACAAAAAGTCGCCATCTTGCTTCACGTGCATCACAGGCACGCACAGGCCGAAATATTCGCCTCCGTGAAATATTTTTTATATAATTGAAATCTTGGAAAGAATAAAACATTTGGTTCGTAAAATTTTGAAGTAATATTTGATATAAATGTATTTCAATAAGTAACAAGAGTTGGTTATCTTTTCTGTTAATGGCGATCGCTTTGATTAGTGTTGCGTGCATAGTTGCCAACTAAAATTATTACACAAAATTGACCAAAACAAAATTTCAATTGATGGTGACAAAGAACGGTAGAATTCCATCTTCATTTGCATACACTTCAACGTTCATGGTTCCTTTTGAATAAAATGGTCCGAGACATGTCCATGTTGGTCACTTGCTTGCAAGATGAATTGCCTGTTCGTAAAATTAGGGTCTGGTTTGAATTATTGGTCATGCGTATGTTGGAAAGGATGCATAATATAGTCCTTATGCTTTCCTAGTACGTTCTGGTACTTACACAACATCATTACTTACATGTTGCTTTTCTTTTCTTTTTGTCGTAGAAATTGCGCATATATGTTAACGAACGTTGTTCTTGGCTAAAGGATGACTCTTATAACACGAACCTACAAATTTTTCAAGTACTATTTAAAATAAACCTTTTCCTATAAGTAAGAGGAATTGATCATCTTTTCTGATACATGCGATTGCTTTTTTCAGTGTTGCGAGCAGTGTTGCAAACTCTTTTAGACGTTGACAAAACTATGTGTTCTAAAGACTGTTTCCAGTCTTCCAAGGCCCACGTAACTATCATTCATCGATATTCAATATCTCTGTATTCAACCACTTTATTAATAGGTTTGTGTATGATATTATGCGAATATATGCATATCCGGATATGCACTATTCAACCTCTTTATTAGGTCCACCTTCTTTTTTCAGTGTTGGGCGTCTTTTCTTTTTTAAACATGCTCAATTCTTCTATGTACGGATTCAAAAAGCTACAGGAAGCGCTCCTGTAATACACTACATGATCAAAAGAGTTGGGACACCTGTTGCTCTACCGTAAAGCCGCAAAAAGCTGCAATCAGTAGTGTGTAGGACCACCCCGAGCTGCTATCTCTGCCTCCACCCTACATGGCATACTGTCCACAAGTTTACGGTAGGGTGTCCACAGGTATTGATCTCCATTCCTCGAGGGGTGTCGTGGTCGGTTCCTGGACAGATGTAGGGGGAACCATTCTGGATCTCAAAAGTCGTTCCAATACGTCCCAAGGATGTTCGATGGGGTTGAGATCAGGACTCTGGACGGGCCAATCCAATTCTTCAACCCGCATCTCGTCAAACCAGTCGGATATGGATCTTGCTTTGTGGCAAGGCGCATTGTCGTGCTGGAAGAGGAACGGCCAGTCACCGAATTGTTCCCACAGCGCGGGAAGTGCCCCGTTATCCGGAATGGTCCTGTAGCCGTCAGCATTGAGGTTTACGTCCACCTTTATGTGCGGGCCTAGTCCAGTCCAGGAGAAACACCCCAGGTGTTCAAAGGGGTGTCCCAACTCCTTTGATCATGTAGTGTAACTTTGTGTACCATGGATCGTCAAAAGGTTTAGGAACATTTGAAGAGTTAATAAATAAAAATGAAAAATAAAATAATAATTAACAATTAACAAAAAAATTAATAAATAATAAGTAAAATCAAAATGAAACTATAAAATCAAATAAAAAGCCGACGTTTCGGATAGAGACTATCCTTTATCAAAGCAAAAAGGATAATTCTCTAAAAGCAATTAGAATATTAGAGAATTATCTTGAAGATATGAAAAAAAACAGACAATCGACAATCGAACAGTGAAGTGTACATTTGTTAGGATCGGACGAAAGCAGCGCTTTCACAAAGCTCATCTAACCAGAATAAACTCCAAATGAAATACACTGAGGTAGTCAAGAAGCCTAACCAACCCAAGCGGTCTTCCATATTATATAAAAAAGAAAATAAGATTGACGATTGTCAGAAATAAAAAATAAAAAACCGAAATAAAAAATACAAGGAAAAGAAGATTATCACATCTTCCAGTAGTCTGGGAAAGAGACGTTGCTAATATCTTCAAAATTGATGTCAAGAACGTGCCTCGGTTTACGATACTTCGTATGCCAGTTCATATTCATTGAGTGCTCCAGTATCCCTTTCACAAGCTTATTGTCGTGAGACTTCATCTTCTGTGTCATAATCAAAAGGAGATCCTGCATAAACTTACCGAAATGGGCCATGTTTAAATCGAGGTGGATGGATTGGTTTTTCACCCTCCTTCTGTCCAGCTGGGCAATGGTCCTCAGGGTAACATTCTGGAATGACTGTAGTTCACTCCATCTGGTTTTACAGATAGTCGCCCTCGCAGGCATGCCATAGAGGAGTATGGTCCGGATAATCGATTTGTACAGAAGTAGCTTGTTGTCAATGCTGAGGGCGCTGTTGCGACCCATGAGAGCTATGATACTGTACAGTTGTGACCCCTGTTCGCTTTGTTCAGAGCATAGGACATACGCTGGTACCATGAGAGTCTTGAGTCAATGATAACTCCCAGATACTTGTAGTTGTCCACCCAGTCCAGTTTCTTATTGAACAGAACAAGAGAATCCGGGGGATGCTTGAGCTTCCTATTGAGGTACAAAGCCTTGCACTTTCCGAAGTTAAGGTTCAACTTCCAGCAGTTAAACCAGTCTTCGAACTGCTTCAAGGCGCACTGCAGCCGAGTGATAACGTGAGCCGGCTGGTGTGCCCATGTCATAATGGCAGTGTCATCCGCATAAAAATACAGATTACATTTATCGGGTTTCGGGAAATCATGTACAAAGTAATTAAATAGCACAGGCCCGAGGACAGAACCCTGAGGAACACCGGCCTTTACAACACGGGGTGTGGAAAGATTTTCTCCAACTTTGGCTTGATAGGATCTGCCGTCAAAAAAGGATTTCACCATCAAAATCAACTCTGCAGGGAACCCGTCTCTGATCATTTTGTAGACAAGGCGCATATGCCACACTTGGTCCATATGCTTTACTGACATCGAGAAATACAACCCCACAGTACCTGGATAGGTTCAAGGGGGTGCTCAGGTCTTCAACGAGCCTCCATATCTGCATCGGACAAGAGTGGGCAGCACGAAAGCCAAACTGCTCTTCCCGAAAAAGATCATTTGCTAGAGTGAGATCTTGGAATCTGACGAGGATCGTTCTCTCCAACACCTTGGACATCAAGGGTAGCAAGCTAATAGGTCGTTAGCTCGGGGGAATTGCAGGATTTTTCCCCGCTTGGGGATACTCAATACAATAGATTTCTTACAAGCCACAGGGAAATAAGAAAATTTCCAGCAGTCGCTAATGATATTGGTGAGAAAGTCAATAAAGTTCTTTGGGAGATTCATAAGGGCGTTATTACTCACCTCGTCTTTTCCTGGAGCCTTCTTCTTTTTCACTTTACCTATGATGTTGGCGATCTCTCCAGCCTCGATGTTGTACTTCGTTAAATGCTGCGGGACTTCATCAAAGTTGACAATACCTTCTTCCACACGCTGAAACATGATTTGGCTCTCGGGCTTATCGTTGGTAGGAGTTACAAACTGCATTTCCAGTGAATCTGCAATGACTTGGGCCTTGTACTGATCAGTTTGCACATAGTCACCATGTGGATTACGTAGTGGAGGAAGCGTATCATTCTTCCTCTTCTGTAAAATTCTGACCATACACCAAATGGAATTGTCGCGAGCCAACAAGCTTTTGCGTTTTTCATTCCTTCTAGCGTCGCGAAGCTCTTTTATATCCTCTTGGACTCTTCTCACTAGCCTGTTATACTTTTTTTTTGACCCAAGGTTCACGATAGCGTTGCCATAGTCTACGGGTCCTGTTTCTTTCAGAAATTAGGCGTTTGATTCCAGGAGTGAGTTGGATTCGATGAGGAGGTTTATTCTCTGATGGATACTTACTAGCTTCTATGGCACTGTTAATACATCTGGTCATGTTTTCAACACGTTGATTGATGTCCTCTTTCGGGATGGAGCCATATTCCTTAAGAATATCTTTGTAGAGCTTCCAGTCTTGATGATGTATCAGTTCCTCTCGGAAATTTATGTCGACATTGTCAAAGTTCAACGCCACAGACTTGTTGTCAGAAGAAAGGTCATCAATCGTGAAGATATTGTACGGTCTGAAGAAACCCTTCAAGAGCGAGATGTCCAAAACGTCACTACTAAGGGAGTGGTCGCAGTAGTAGGTATCCTCCACAGGTCCAGCAGCGATGATATCATCTCTACCTTGTATAGAGAATCATGCCGTTGTAATTCTGCGTTCTGGAGTTCCAGCTTGGGTGTTTGGCATTTAGGTCACCAGCTAGGACAACTGGAGTGTCACCACTGAAGAGTTCATCAAGCTCACTAATGTCAAGATAATGTTTAGGTGAATTGTAGAGCACCACGAACTTCACTTCACCACAGCAGACGTCATTGATAATGATGGAGGCCGATTCCATACCTGCATAAGACTTGGAGACTAATTCTTGGTGTTGAATTCCCTTCTTAATGATGATCTCAGCGCCCCCAGAAGCACATCTTGCAGCATTTGGAGCCATTTGATCCTTACGGTACACACAATAGCCAGGTAGCTTGAAGTCTTGGCTTGGTTTGAGATGAGTTTCACACAGGAAAGCAACGTCGATTTCTTGCTTTAACAGAAAATTGTGAAACTCGATACGCTTTCGGGGAATGCTCCTAGCGTTCCATATCACGCACCGAAGTTCACCTTTGTTGATTACAGTATAACGTTGTGCAGCCATACTAAAATTAGTTGGTCGTAAGGAGCCCACTCAACTGTGGGTAACTTTTGCCTAGATTTGAAAAAAGATGAAAGATACGTCCTAATTGCTTATACATACCTGGTAGGTCGTTGATGTTGAGGCCTTTATCTTCCGGCGTAGACACAGCAGCAGCATAGGATTTGCCTACTGTCACTTTAGAACTAGGGATCCTTTGAACCTGGGGGTATTTTGGACATTTCGTGTAGTTTGATGTGTGCTGTCCACCACATCTGATCACTTTGGGGAGTCTTGTCCTTTGACCCTGGGGGAAACTCTTGACTGGTGCCCCTCAGCACATTTATTACAACGAGGATCCTCCGTCCAGCCCATGGATACGTGTCCGAAGCGCAGGCAATTGTAGCACTGTAGTGGCTTCTTGTTCCCTTGAAGGGCCTCCACTGTTACTGTAAGCGGCCCAATACGTGTTATGTTTTTCAATGACTCGTTGTATTCGGAATTTGGGAGCAGAACCAAAACCATCGGCATATCAATGGTTCCTTTGGCTTTCCTCAAGCGAATTAATTTTTCCGGGAAGTAGTTGGCTCTTTTTAGGTCTTCTTGGAAGTCATCGAGGTCATACGTAATATCCACATTACGTATCACATATTTCAAGACCTTCTCCGACTTCAGTTGATGATGCTGAATTTTTAAGATATTATCAGACTTAATTCCATAGAATAACCTGTTGTGCGTTTTTTCGTCTTCACATTTAACTTTGACGGTTTTAGCTCTGCCCGTATGAACGGTGATCTTTTCCACTGGAACATGCTTCTCGCGCTCAGTTAAAATCGTCTTAAACGGGACGCCATGATTCCGCACGATAATCGGCGGTACATACCTCTTCGTGATTCTATGGTCTTCATTAGGCGAGCGACCTTGTCCATTCTTCAGATTCCTTATTCCAGACGCGCTGACGACTTCTTCGTTTACTCTGGAGACGGTCTTTAGGTTATCGATCCTCGTGTCTTTTCTGAATTTTTTATTAGTGACACCAATCCAGGGACTGTCACCCACTTCTTCATCAGTTCCGTCAGAGTGACTTCTCTTACAGCTACCGTTTGTCGGACAGTCACTATTTTCTATTATATCTATAGACTCCATACTATTAGAAGAGGAAATAGTTTTTAAGACATTACTTACCTTGCTGTTATCAACTGGATTATCTTCCGTGGAGTTTCTTGCCTTCGGAGTCCCGGAGCATTTCCCAAAGGCTTCCTTAAGTTCGCTTATCTTGTCAATAACATCTCTACGAGAGTCCTTGATTTCCTTATTGATACCTTGGAACTTCTCCTCAAAACTTTTGTGTGTGAAAAACCAATCCATCCACATGGATTTAAACGGCCTATATCGGAAAGTTTATACAGGATCTCCTTTTGATTATGATACAGAAGATGAAGACTCACGACAATAAACTTGTGAATGGAATACTGAAGAACTCATTAAGTATGAACTGGCATACGAAGTATCGTAAACCGAGGCACGTTCTTGATGTCAATTTTGAAGATATTAGCAACGTTTCTTTCCCGGACTATTAGAAGATGTGATAATCTTTTTTCTCCTTGTGTTTTTTATTTCGTTTGTTTTTTGTTTCTGACAATCGTCAATCTTCTTTTCTTTGTTGTATAATATGGAAGACCGCTTGGGTTGGTTAGGCTTCTTGACTACCTCAGTATATTTCATTTGGAGTTTATTCTGGTTGATGAGTTTTGTAAAAGCGCTGCTTTCGTCCCATCTTAACAAATGTACAGTTCACTGTTCGATTGTCGATTGTCGACTTTTTTCATAACTTCAGGATAATTCTCTAATATTCTAATTGCCTTTAGAGTATTATCCTTTTTGCTTTGATAAAGGATTGTCCCTATACTAAACATTAGCTTTTTATTTGATTTTATAGTTTTATTTTGATTTTACTTATTATTTATTAATTATTTTGTTAATTGTTAATTGATATTTTACTTTTCATTTTAATTTATAAACTATTATTTATTGTATTCCAGGGTTTTTGTGTCTCGTCCTGTTCTCTTATAAATATCCGAACATTTGAAGAGGTGAGGGTGTTTTAAAGTTTGAAGTAGAATTTAAACTTGCTGCTCATAGAATAATTTCACAGTGAACGCTTAGAGTACAACAGCCTACAGCCAGATCGGGTAATGTTTGTATGGTAAACGAATAACAGGAAAGCACGTTTTCTGTTGGCAAAGCGACACAAACACTGGACCATCGATGACTGGGAAATAGGTCGCTTGGCCCGATGTCTTTCTGGTCCATCAAAAATTGATGGAAGACACAGAATTTGGCAAGGCAAACAACATGAATCCATGGACCCATCATCTCTATCGTGGTCCACAGATAGCTCTTAGCTTATAACCTGCTGTTTGTAGCCACTTGACTACACAATCATTCCTCTGTCTCAGAGGATACAGTCAGAAAGGTCGCTCGCAATCGTATTAGATAGACAAGTCTAAGCTGTCAACATGATCGACTATTGTGACAAGAAAGTTATTGATTGTGTGGTCAAGTCCTCGCAAACAACAGGGTATGTGCCAAGTAGTGGACAAATTGGACACGTCTTGCATAGTGCTACACAGGTACGCTCCAGTGACTAGTTTAAAATCGACTGTTGCGGTTTGTTTGTTAGGATTGAACATTTTATAAGTTAGTCTCGTGTATGGCTTTAAATTACAAGAATGATGCTTTCTAATGAGGCTATTGAGGATATAATTTCTTTACGCAGTTTTCTGACGAAAAAGATAAGATTTAGAAATGGTATTTTTTCAATGCAAATCAATTATTGTCAAAATATTTGTTATAACAATAAGCAAAGATTCGAGAAGTTTTTTCCGATAATTGGAGAAGAGGTCTTAATAATGCAATATCCGTCGGATAAGAATTGATACAGGGAAAAGTAATGACAGTTCTCAGAGTTCTTATTCTTATAAATCAGTGTGACAAAGAAAGAAGATCACGACGCCCTCGTTGCCATTTGTATTGCAACGAACAATTTAATCCCGCAAAAAATAAACGCGGAATACGTTCAACGTTCCTATTATATTTATTATACTAATTTTTTATTCCCTTATTTGGGTTTTGCTTAATAGCAGTACCCGCTGATAGAAATGATAAATATTCATCCCATCAGGAACTCAAAAACTCTAGACAAATCTTTGTCTATGGAAAGGTTTTCAAATCAAAATTATAAACGCATGAAATAAATTTATAACTTAACCGACTTCTCTTAGTCGATTTTCTTGAGTGCTTGTCTTGCTGGCTGGAGGGAACATTCTACCTGGACTTTCATGTAATTATTTAACATTGAAAAATAACGATAAAGAAGAAAGAACAGTTTTGCATTATTAAAAATGAATGGACACATTTTCTGTGATGTTCATTAAGATTTCTATGTGATCAATGAAATAGATAACATATTTTTTTGAAATTTATTGAAGACATCATGATGTAATCACTCGGGCGGCCTCTAACGAAAATAATGTAAACCTATACATAGAATATTCTGTTTATGCATTGCTTGCGTTGTCTAAATTTCGCTGACCGGTCATCTCTAATGCATACCGTGTTACGTACCGTGTTTTTTCGGGTTTAATCATCCGTGGGTTTATTAGTTTTTTTAACACCTTTTAAATTGCCTTTATGTTTTAATTTTTGGCGCTTGGTTTTCTTTTGGGTGCCGATGTTTGACCTCGCGTTAAGCTTCCCTCTCCTTCGTTGTGCGTTTCACTTATGCAGCTGAAACCGATCTTCCTGTTCTTTTCTCGCGGGGGTTTTTGGGTTCGATTTGTGTTGCGCGGTGAAAGTCAGTTGTCCCGGGCATTTGCTAAGTTTTTCTGACACTTCTAGTTTATTGTTATGGAGGTTACTGTGTTCCCCCTCCTTATCTATTTTATAAAGGGTCCACATGACGCGCTCTGTTCGCGTTGGTTAATAATTTTTTGTCTCATTTGGGTGGTGCTTATTTTAATTAACTTTCCCTCGCGTTAGTGTTTTTCTCTCCTAGATAATTTATCTAATTAATTGTCGCGATTACTGATCCGTTCGGACTAATGCGTAATTGGCGCTATTTTTATTCCTTTTACTTATTTACAATAGAATTATTTACGCGGTTGAAGGAATTGTTGAATTTTTGCCTCCCGGTGAGTTAAACTATCTAAGTGTCTTATCTAGCTTTGTCTTCGACGTGACAATTTTGACTTTTCATGTTTGTCCGACTGTCGGCCCTTTAGTATTCAAAGGCTTGTTGTACTGCCTTTATTTTCTAATTCTCCCCGTCTTGAGAAAAAAAAAGTAACGATCTTATACAACCTTTTTGTCACGGAAATCGAATCTAGATTCGTCTTCCGGCGACACTCGTGTTTATTTTCGCTCTCGCAATTCTACCGCTCGAAGGCGGGGGCGGAAGAGCGCAATGAGTGTCGTCATCGCAATCAAAACGCAACCACCAATGGGAGACCTGATGGCGGAGCGGGAGAGAGGTGGAAAAATTTGAAACCTCATAGGAGAAGAGAGAGAGGAAAAAGGGACTTTGCCTTTGAGGGGAATGGACGGAGAAAGCACGACACAAGGCTGGACGAGGTGAGCGAGCTTTATGCCGTTTCAAGCAAACCCAGGCTCGAAACTTTTTGCTACGGAGAAGGCGGAGATACGACGCCGGAATATGCATCGATTCGACCGCCGTCGGGGAGCCTTGCAGGCGAGCTTCTTGGGCGGAGATTCTAACGGAGCGACGGCCAGAGGTAAATGACGCAGTCAGGAGTGCGTGTGTAGGCGTCGGAAGATCTCCTCTTTTCGTTCGAAGGACGTTTACTCCATATCCAGCCCACCTTGTGAGTAC
>JAHWFO010040849.1:4264-33668 GCA_023313115.1 Rhysida immarginata
CAATTTCTTATTCAGGAACTGTTGAGGAATTGGACCAATGTTCAGATCAGCTGTAAATTCAAGGAAAGACCTGTGGAACCAGAAAATATTAAAAACTCGTTGACCAACTCTATCTTAATACCATAGAGCCCTAAATTATTTTGAAAAAAATCGACGGCTTCCTTTGTGTTTTGAATTTTGGCGCTCTTAAATTCAGCAACATGCTGGAATGAAGGCGGTGTCTTCAAATAACTAAACACAACAGAAATTTCTGGAATCCACTCGAATGGTTTAGTAAAACCAAATTTAAGAAAAACTCGTCCTTCCAAGAATACATCAGGGCTTAAATTAAACATCTCACAGAATGTATCTGTGGTGAATCGAACCCTCGCATTTGGAGGTAAATTCAAGATGACATACCTGATAATATTTGGATCGTGATAAAAAACATTGTCCTTCAAATATGTTTGTAAGGCTGACTCAACTTGAAATGCATAGTCGGAAAGATTTGTTAGTCCTTCCGATTTAGCAATGTTAAACTTGGCCTGTGTCTCAATCAAAACATCCTTAAAACCAATTTTAAATGAGTTGTTCACATTTGCAACATTCTTGAAAAGTGCAGGGAAATGAGCTTCATTTAACCCGACTTCCCATTCACCTTGGAATTGTAATGTACGTGGTAACCGTGTGATAAAATGTGATGTTGTGTTTACACGTTTTGTATCATTAGGCGTGTTTGAAGGTAGTGTCACATAGAAATCAGAGCCCTCATACATGATGGCTTATCACATTCACAACTGTTGAACTGTGCAACTCGTCAAACATTAAAAAGGTCAGAATCTACGACCCAACTGTTCATTCTGTCAGGGTAATGCAACAATTTGACAAAAGCTTCTCGTACTCCTCTTCTTGTACGCCAACGTAAAATTTTTTCGATGGCAAACACTTCTGGTTTTTTAACCCGTTGTAATTCAGCTTCGTAAAAAACTCCTGCAATCTCCTCGCCATTCAAATCGGTAATTTTATATACAACTGGTTTTCTATGAATGATTTTTGACACTTGGAAAATTTCGTAAGTCCAATTTTCCAAATAACCCTTTTCAAAAATATTTTTAACATGTGAAATACGAACATAATCACCAATTTCTAGTTTTGGTGTCATACGTGGTGCAGCATTGTAATAACGACGCAGTGTCAACCACACATCAGATTCATTCTTAAAGTTCACATCGGCAGGTGCCAAACTTATCGAATGGTGAACACACGTGTTGTAACTCTTTACGAGTTCAGGTAAAACATCAATGTATCTGTGATTATTGGAAAAAGTAAAATATTTAAACATTCGCGTCTTCAATGTCCGGTTGAACTGTTCAACCACTGCAGCTTTGGCATCCTTTCTGTTGCAGAGAAAACGATGTTGAGACGTTTAAAGTAATTTTGAACGTGTTTATTTAAAAACTCACGACCTTTATTAGTATTCACTTTTAGAGGAACGCTACCATGTGTGAAAATTTTTTGAAAAGCAGATTGGAGTTCGAGACCCGTCTTTGTTCTTAAAGGAACAACCCATGCAAAACGAGAGAACACATCAATGCAGGTAAGTAGAAATTTAAAGCCATCATTCTCTTTTGACAAACTGCTCAAGTCAACTAAATCCACTTGAAACTGTTCGAATGGAGCATAAACACGCATTTGGTTTCTTGGGTAATGGTGTAGTATTGGTTTATGTAGTGTGTAACTAGGAACACCACGAAGCCATTCATGAGTCTCTTTCTCCGAATGATTTGTCTGCGTTGCTAATCCGCGGATACCACCGAACCCTGCCGGGTTTTTTGGATTTAAAAAGGCTTGCTCCATGGTCTTCTAACAAATTAAAAAAACTCGCTGTGAACATTCGTTTATAAAAAGACCTGAAAATTAAAAGAACCAATCACATAAGCACCTTGAAAAGATGATGCAAAACCACACATCTGAAACAATATAGAATAAACTTTCCCATCCCACTCTGGTTCTTTTACCCAAGGTCTATAAAAGAAGGTCAGGACACGAAAATGGAGCCGCCATTTTGGCTCTAACTGTAGTGTTTCTACACAGTATTCATGTTAAATATAGGCGATTTTCGAACAAAAAAATATTAAATTAAATAAACGGAAACTTTTAAAACTAGTTTTAATCAGGTCAAAGATCATATTTTCATCTTATATTAAAAACTTTTGAATATAAATTATACAAAAATCAATTTTACAATAAATAATATAAACAGAAAATTTTCAAATAAACAATACAAAAATCAATTTTGCAATAAATAATATAAACAGAAAATTTCAAAAAAAAAATATAAACAGAAAATTTTACAATAGATAAAATAAACTGAAAATTTTACAATAAATAATATAAACAGAAAATTTTCAAATAAATTACACAAAAATCAATTTTGCAATAAATAATATAAACAGAAAATTTACAATAATATAAATAGAAAATTTTACAATAATATAAGCAGAAAATTTCACAATAAATAATATAAACTGAAATTTTCCAAAAAAAATAATATAAACAGAAAATTTTACATTAGATAAAATAAACTGAAAATTTTACAATAAATAATATAAGCAGAAAACTTCAAACTAAATACAAGCAGAAAACTTTCAAATAAATTACACAAAAATCAATTTCACAATAAATAATATAAACTGAAAATTTTACAATTAATTATATAAATAAAATAAAACTTGGGAACAGTGAACAGTTAGTGAAATTAGAATTAAATTTTTATGCCTTAAATTTTCCTATAAGTATCTGCAGAGGTTCTCATGAATGAACTCTTACTTCCATACATTGTTTTGCATGCATTTTTTTTATTAAAATCCTCTGCAAAAATATATAATCTGATTGATAGATACATAAATATCACTGATTTAGTAATATCATGTTTGCATCAAAATTTAGCTTGTATGCTAAAGATTCCAACATTATTTTTAAAAATTTCTCTTTTACATTTTCTTCATTTAGGAGATGTGCACTATATTTCTGAAAAGTTATCTCAGCATGTTGTAGAATTTTGAATGCTGCATCTGTTGGATGCATGAGGTTACCTTTGCTAATCATTGTTGTCCATTCATGAGGTAATTCTGATGAGGGTTCTGACATAGTGATACCTTTAATACATGTATCACACATAATCTCCTGTGACACATGAATAAGTTCATGGACAACCCACCCAGCTAAATGATACAATCCCGCCTTTTGTACAATATTGATGTTAACATCATTAGGAAGCCTCTCATCATTACTATGAAACCTGTCTTCTGCAGTTTCTTTAATGTTCTTTGTTCTTGAAAAAATTCCAAATAATACTGATCATCATCAATATCATATGAAGAAGAGCGAGGTACATGCGAATACTGAGCAACACTTATCAATCTGATTACATTTCTCAGTTTGACTGGTGTTGGATGATTGTCACCTGTATTACGAACTTGAGAAAAGAAGTTCTCCACACAGTCTGTAGTGAGTCTACTCGTTAATAAATATTCTATTAAACTTCTTGAAGTAAGTTCTTTACAAAGTTCCATTGCAGTTGTTGTTGACAGTTGTAAGCCAGTTTGGATTGGTTTCCAATGCCTTTTTCCATTAAAACTTAGACGCAAGAACCATTGCAACATACAGCTCAAGTGAGATAACTGCTCTATGCTGTTTTCACTAAGGGCACCACTCTTATCCCTACACTGCATTATTTCATACCATGCACTTACTTGTTCGATAAACCAACTTGTGGCTGTGGCATCTTCAGACATGAGTTTTGTTGATATGCAAAATAACAAAGCAGATGACACTTTAGAAGAAAATAAGCTTCTTGCAATGGGAACTCTCATTTTTCAAAAGCACTGGGATTTACAACTTTCTTTGTTAAGTTAGGAACAAGTATGGGGCCACCTACTTCTTGAAGTTCAAGCAAATGCTCAATGATACAACTTTTGATTTTAACTTTTTCTCACTCACAATATCATCAGGTAAGGTTATATCTTGGGAGAGCAAACAGTTTCTAATGTTTTTCAAGATGTGGGATATATCAGGAACAAAATAAAGGTTTTCATCTGGCTTAGAAGGATGTGGAATTTTGCAATTTACATGATTCCTTATTGAATGAACCCCTACAACCCCCCACATATCTGTATTATTTGAACCCATATCACTTGAAGTACATTTGACCAGTACACCTTGACTGTACAAACACATGATAAGTAGCTTCCAAAATTTCACAATTTATAGGGATTCGTAGAAGTTCCTGTTAAGGCATAAGCAACAACCTGCTTCCAATGCAAAGTCAAGCCTCTAACAACAAAGACAAGTGCATGGGTGGCAATTTCAACTTCATCAGAGTTACTAAATTCACCACTTACAAAGCCAACATATGTTTTTAAGCCTTTGTCGTATTCCACATAGGGCCTCAACTGCATTTCATCTAATAACAATACACATAGTTTACTTTGGTCATCACATGATTGCAGTTTAATTCCCAACCATTCAATAATATCATATTGAATTCCCTGAGAAAATCTGCAGGCTTCAACCCTTCTACTCAATGTTCTTGATGAAGGTAATAGATAATCAATGCTTCTTAAGAATTCATACCCTTTATTTCCCACTGCGCACTTTATTTGCAAGGCATGCCTTATAGTTTGGTTTGTCCAAGTGTATGGGTTAGTTGTACCCACTCTCTGCAGATAGCGAATCTGATCTGGCTTCAGAATAGTGTTCACCCGTTTCTCCATTGCTGCCAATTTCTCTTTCAGTTCACTAATCTGAAGCAAAGAAAGATTATAAATAAAAAAATTATTAATAAATTATTAAAATGATTATTAAAAAAAAGAAAGGTTTATTTAGAAACTGCAAAATTGTAATGTAAATAAAAAGATTACCTCCTCTTTTAATTTGTTCTCGGTAGATTGGGCTGCTTCAGGGTTACTCTCATTTTCAACACAATTGTCTTGCATCGGATCAGGCGGTTTGTGAGTTATTTCTTCTGAGCACCACATTGAAAACAGAAAGAAATAATATGAAAGTCACTAAAATGCTTATAATTATTAGCAGAATGTTTGATGAAATTTTGGATATCTTCTATTTTACAACAACACATTACTTCCCTTATGAAAAAAAAAATTACCATTTCATTGCTATGAAAGGTTGAATTGATTATGAAATGTTAATTTTTTTTGTTTCATAATGGGAATAATGTGTTTATTCTAAGGCATTTATAACTTGCGATATATAACTTATATCTTTTACCATTTTCATTGCTTGTTGAAAGCAATATTCTTTGTCTGGGAGGCTTCCTGCGACACGATAAAAGTTTTGGAGGATTGGGTACCTTGAAAATTGTAGGGATTGCACTCCTTTTAAGCAGCTTCCTTCCATCTGCTCTATTCAATTCATATTGCGACTCCTCAAAATGAAGCTGAAGAAAAGTTAATATCGTTAGGTTAGGTTAATTATTACACATATCATAAGCATTTCAGAGTAAAAGTTCAGAAAAGGGAGTAGTATATTTCTCTATCATTAGGAATAATGTCGGTATCTGATGCTTACCGGCAGGGGACTTTCGTGACTTTTTCCCCATGTGATTTTCCTTAAAAATAGTTTCTATAATATAGTGAAAAATTAATTATTAGTTTAATTTTCACTAGGACTGAATGCGATCAAGGTAAGTGAAATCAGGGATGGATGAAAGTGATGCATCCATCCCTGGTGAAATTATATTTTAAATGTGACACCCCCCCCCCCTAACCAGCTGATATACACCTTCTTTTCTATTTAGTCACAGTAAAAGCTAGAAATAATGGTTAATTAAAAAATATCACTTGCCTTGGTCGCATTTAGTCATTGTACGGATAGTGAAAATTAACCAGTTATTATTTAGAGATAATACAGTAATAAATTCAGTGCATAATATCATGCGAGCAAATCAGGGAACAGTACTAATATATTTAACAGCTATATTTATAGCGGGTGTTTCAAAAATAACCGGAATATTTGAAAAATCAATAAAAACTAAACAGGCAGCGATAGAAATACACCGTTTGTAATTTCGAAAGTTTGTCTACCTGAAAATTTACTGTTCTCCCAAGCATATTGCAACACATGGTGTATTTCTATCGCTGCCGTTTAGTTTTTATTGATTTTTCAAATATACCAGTCATTTTTGAAACACCCGGTATCTGATAATATTATAAACTATAACATTATATTCGTTTCACAGAGCCAATACTTTTACAAAATTAAATAGAAATTGTACATTTATACTAACCTCACACAGCTTAGAAGAATCGGTTGGCTTCCAATTCTCACGTCGGCAGTTTTGTACCCATTTTGCTCTCCAATTCTTATCTTTTGGGAATCGAAACATTCTAATTCCTTTAGATGATTGGATTTTACAGTTTGGTGCAACACAATAACCCATTATACTTGAGAATATTCAGTCTGGAGTCATTGATTTCATTAGATACTGCTGTAAGTGGCTGTGTGCCTTCGATATAGTTTAGAACCAAAATGGCCGCTGGCGCAAAGAATTGTGGGATCGTGTCCTGACCTTCTTTTATAGACCTTGCTTTTACCATGAGCTTGTGGCGCCATCTAGTGACAAGAAATGTAACTGGATCTGTCCAATAACCTCTTTGGGTACAGAAATTTAAGGGAAAGGGTTAAAAAAAAATTTAAAAGGGTTAAATAACCCTTCAGTGACATTATTTACAGGTCATCAATCAATCAATTAATTCATTAGAGTAATTAATCACTTCATTAGTGTAATTAACCCATTCATTAAAAAAACAATAGAAAAAATTAATTAGGAAATTATGCAAATTAGCTCTATTGTGTACTCTAGAGTGGGACCTATAACTACTGCCTTTGCTTGACATATTGGTCTAGCCTCTTATCTACTGAACTTGATATTGACTCTTCATTTGATAATTTCTTATCTCACTTACAACATGGTTTTGATCGCTATCTCCCGTTTTATCGTCCTTCTTTCGGAAAAAACTTAAAGCATCCACCCAAGAAACCTTGGATAACTCCATATCTTTTGACTGACATAAAGCTCAAAAATAAGTATTATCGGAAGTCTCGACTTGTTCCTTCTGAAGTTAATATTAAACGTTTTAAAGATTTTTCCAACTTACTTCGTAAGAAAATTGATAAGGCTAAAAGCGATTACTTTGATAACTTATTCTTACGATTGTATGCGAATAAGGACAAATGGGAAGGTAATAAAAAGTTTAGTCACTGACTCAAGGAGTTTTATGTCGCCTTTCAGTATTCCAACCAATGTTAACACAGACTCGTTAACAATATTTCTTCGATCACTATTGCCTCCCTCATTCGACCCTTTGTCTGATTCAGTCCATGATTATGATACTGTCCAATTAAATAATAATTATAGTTTTTTTGTATTTCCTACAATGGTCGAAGAGGTCAGTGATATTATTGGGAGTTTGAATTCCTCGGATTCCCTTGATCCACTCGGTTTTCCCCCTAAAGTATTTATTTCAGTTATGCCACATTTTATCTTTTCCCATAGCATCATTATTTGATCATTCTCTGGTCTCTGGAAGTTTCCCCATGGTTCTGAAACAGGCGCGTATTACACCAATTTTTAAAAAGGGCGACTCTTCAATTTACTTAAATTATCGTCCAATTTTCGTCCAATTTCAGTTTTACCTTTTTTTGCCAAGGTTTTTGAGAAGCTATACTATGTTCGCATTTCCAATTATATTCATACTAATGATCTTATTACACATCATCAGCATGGCTTCGTCCCTGGTAAAAACGTTGAAACGGCATGCTATGAATTTATCGAATTCGTATCAACAGAAATGGCTTCCAATAATCATGCTATGGCCGTATTCGTCGACTTTTCTAAGGTCTTTGATTTTATTCCTATTAAACTTTTATTGATAAAATTAAATAAACAGTTTGGTATTCGTGGTACCCCGTTACGGTGGTTGCAGAATTTTTTATCTGATCGATCTTATTATTTACATTTGGCAAGTCTTCCTTTACAATTAATCGTAACGTTGGAGTACCCCAAGGATCTATTCTCTCGCCTCTATTATTTTGTTTATATGTTAACGATCTCCCGATATCTGTTAGCTCCAACTCATCTTTGAAAATTATTCTGTACGCCGATGACGTTGCATTTTTAGCTGCATGTAGAGACCCGTAAGGGCCACCGCAAATTCAATTTGCTAGTGCAAGATGTGCTAGCACAAAAACAAAGAAAGTTGCCTCATTCAGCAAGAATGTGGTTGCGAGCAACAATGAGAGATAGGTGCGATGTCGATTGTTGCTCGTATATGCTCAGTATTAGCTCAAGCAACCACAAATTCAGAAGTGGAGAATTTGAAAAATAATTGACTCCGCACGAATTGTTTCTCTAACTTCGGTTGCTAGAGTGGTTGATTATAAACCATAGTGGGTTACTTTTTTATAATTTTGCCGTTTTTAAATCTTTTCCCTTTAAACACAGGCCACCAGAAATTCATCTTGCGTTGGAATTGAGCGGGCGAGCAAAAGACTGCGCATGCTCTGATGAGCGAGCGTGCACTAGCGCAAGTATAGTGGCTAGAAGAATAGTGTGGCAGCGAGCGTTCAAATCTGATTCCTCGAATGATGATGCCGCCAGATGGCAGCTACATCAACATAGTAGCTAAACAACCAGAGCTTTACATCAATAAGGCTCCATTAATTTCTTCGTAAAACTTATAAATTTGATTTATTGTTTCATTTTCATTCCAGAATATTAAATAATATACCATTTTAATATATTTCGCCCCCCCCCCCCTTTTTTTGTTTTTAATTTAGAGATGATTTTGCAGTATTTTTAATTTCAAATGATTTTTTTCTTTTTAGTTAACTTATAGAGAAATACACGACCGTTTCACACAGAGTTATATTCTTTAGATAAGTTTTTCTATTTCTTCATCTGATTTTAGTTTTGGAATAAAATAGCACCCTTCCACTCTTACTGTTGCATTTTAAAATTTCAAGAACCACTTTACTGTCTGTATTTCTCATTTATTTTTTTCTTTATATAAAATCTAAGAAAATCAGAATAATTCTTAAGAATTCGTTTTTTTAAATAAGTAAGTGCAATCAAAGCAGCTTTAAATACAAATTTATTATATTTCTTACTTTTTTTTAAATAATAAGAAAAAGGTTTTTTTCAAACCTATTAACGTAAAATATCTAATAAATAAATATTTTATCATCAAATAAAAAAGTAGTTTGGTTGTTAATCATGTGATAAATGAATTTTATATGAAAAAATACATTTTCTTTGATCTCTATGTATTTTTCAATATTCTGCATTTAACATTTGAGGCCTTCCGAGTTAGAGGAGCGAACGCCTCATTTGTTGATTTCTTTTTCTCCTGAAACATCAGTAAAAATTCATTTTCTATCATTTGTTAGGTGGCCAGCTGTGTACAGCATTATATAATTAGATTTTATTTTTATATTTTATTAGACTTAATTTAGCAGATCTATGTTTAATGCTTAATTACTCAAAATTTAATTCTTCTGGCTCGGAAGGGCTCATATTCCATCTTATTAGGGATGGCTACCATCATCCATCTGTGATCTTATATTTCAACTTATTTATTTCAACAGCAGATTTTTTTCATTTAGTTTAACTTGTTATCCTCAAGTTCTGTGAAAGACAATTACCTAAAATATACTAAATTTTTATAAATAAAATTACTTCACCCATAATATAGCTGAAAAAAAAACCTCCGTCATCCTAAGATTTCCATCTCATCTCCCGGGTAACTTGCATCTATGTCAATTGCAGCGCCACCGCTACTATCATCAAATCGGGAATCAAACCACGTAGCATTGCGGGTAGTAGCCATTGCCACACTATTCTTCTAGCCACTATAGCATATTAATTTCATCTAATAAGTTAAATAAAGAGGGAGCAGCTATATCACTCACTTGGACCTTGGTATCCGAGGGCACGTGTCCAAGGGGAAAATTTTTAAAAAGGCAATACTATAATAAACAGACTATTGTTATAAACAACCGCCACTCTCTCAGAGAAAAAGGTAGTTCATAAATAACGGGCACTCACTTAAATATAGACCTTTTTCAGATGCGCATTTCGTCGCTAGATGGCAGAACAGCGCTACTTCCGTCCGCCATTTTGAGATGTTGATTTTTAGAGTTTCAGGCTAGAGAGTGTATGGGACAAGAACGATTTCGGCACTCGCAGGCAACCCCTTTTCTATGTCTAGTGTTTTTAGTGCTCAGATGGAAAAGCTAAACAAAAAGGGTTCATGCTATGCCATAGTAGGTTGCTCAAATAGCTATTTTCGATTGTGACAACGGAAGAAACAAGTTTGTGTTCCTCACGCCCATTTACAATATGAAGACTGCCCTTACTTTGTGCCTTTTTCTTTATTTATGTTTCCAAAAATGATGCAAAAAAGCTGAAATGGATGAATGCAATTAACAGAAAATTTTTTATATGTCTCAAGGAAGCTGTGTATTCGTATTGTTTCCACAAATCAATTCTTACTCAACCGAAGTGTAGGATGTATGTAACCAGAGTTGAACAAGACTTGGGCTTAAGATGTCAGCTTTCAGTATACTGGTCCGGAAAATCAACTTTTTAGCTTCGGATCACTAGGAATTTACATAAGAATTTATACAGAAAGTATATGCTGCTAGTGCGTTAACATTTCGTTAAGTTTTAATCTTCACTATCTTTAATGGTTAATCTTTACTATCCGCACATCACACGATGACTGATCATGCGACCAAGGTAAGTGACTTTATTTTTTTAATAACTGGGGGGGAGGGGGAGCCCAAACCCCCTCTAACGAACTTATGTTTACCCCCTTTTCTATCTAGTTACAGTAAATGGCTAGGAAGTGATAGTTAAGTTGATAAAAATTTCATTTACCCTGGTCGCATGATCAGTCATCGCGCGATGTGCGGAGAGTGAAGACATAACGAATTAGTATATTTCACATTTTCCGTCCACTCTCGAATTATCATAAAAATAGTTGCCATGACTTATGTCTCAATCCTCGTATTAAGAGAAATATATAATCTATAGTCTACATATATTTAGTGTAAAAAAAAGTGCCATAACGTTATATGAATACTGTAAGTTACTGAAATATACAGGGTGTGCCAAAAGAAGCAGGAGGGTCGAATATTTCGCGAAATTTACATCGGATCGAAAAATTGAAAAACACGTGTTCAATATTTTTCAAAAAAATATCGAATGACACCAAATACGATCCCCCACCCTCACCCCTGGGGGTGGAGCGGGGGGGGGGGGCAACTTTGAAATCTTAAATGGAAACCCGCACTTTTTATTGCAGATTCGGATTCTATGTGAAAAAAGGAACAAGTTTTAGCTGAAAATTTTTTTGATTCCCGATAAATGGCGCTGTAATCGCAGAAAAACAAATACAGATCAGAAGTCTGCAAACGGTCAAATTTCTCGGGACATACGCTTCGAAACACAAAATTATTATTTTTGAAAAGGCTATCTAATGATACAGTATGACAGTCGACCGATTGATGGCGCTCTGATTACAAAAACAATTCTTTCTCGCAAGTGAAAGTATTTCTACAGCTAATATGAGGTTAACATCTTTCGTTGATTTTGTATCTGACTTTAGTAAAAAACTACGTTTATCATAACCCAGGAACCACGACGTGGATGTAGTAGTTTTTTGTTCCCTTCGGGGTGCTTGTTTTTAGTGAGTCCCCTTGCCTCTCACTTATCGGGGTGCTTGTTTCAGGTGAGTCCTCTTGCCTCTCACGATTGGCGCCAATAACTTTATTGTAGTAAATGCTCAAATTCTGCACTGTTTACTTCCTGGCAGTAAACTAATCGATGGTAAACAGATTCGATGGAATTGTTTAAGTATTCTGCAGGTATTTGGGCAGCTACATCAATTATTCTCTGACGCAATTCATCTAAATTTTGAGTTTTCGTTTCGTAAACCCGATTTTTTAAATAACCCCACAAGAAAAAATCAAGTGGAGTTAAATCTGGTGACATGGCAGGCCATTCGATCGGACCTCTTCATCCAATCCAACAATCAGGAAAATGTTCATCTAAATAATTACGAACGTTCCGTCCATAATGAGGTGCAGCACCATCTTGCTGAAACCAAACGTGCTCCAAGTTATCGCCAGCAATCTCCCTTATTGCTGGAATTATTTCATTTCGAAGCATGTTTTCATACCTTTGAGCAGTAAGATTATCATCGATACAAAATGGCCCAATCAAATGAATATTTATTATTCCTGCCCAAATGTTTAATTTCTGTAGATATTGGCTTTTGCTCTCTCGCATCCAATGAGGATTCTCGTCTGCCCAATACCTGCAATTATGCCGATTACAAATACCATCCAATTGAAATGTTGCTTCAACTGAGAATACGATGTTGTAAAGAAAGTCACTTTTGGTGAAATATTCATGATTTTCACCGAAAGTACCCAAATGTGTGGATTTCCAGTGTCGTGCACACATTTGGTGAAATCTTCCTGATTTTCACGGAAATTCAGGAATCTGTATTCTGGATCTTGATCTTTGTCCTCACAAAATTCTAAATGTCGGTTGGGATCATCTTCATTTATCTCATGAACAAGTGTCATTTTGTAAGGATGCAATTTATTACTTCTCAAAATCCTGCGGACTGAAGATGTACCAATTTCTTGAGCTTGGGCAGTTCTACGAAGACTACTGTGAGGATTTTCCGTAAATGATAATAAAACATTCAAAACTTCTTCTTCGTTTGTTGCTGACTTTGGTCTTCCTAATTTAGCTCGATCTTACACAGAGCCTGTAGCTTCAAATCTTCTAACCGTTCTCTCCACAGTCGATTTGGAGATAGGATCCATTCCAATTCGAAAAGTATCATTGAAAATATATCTTGCTTCCGAGTAAGACCTTTTCTATCACCCCAGCCTACCATCATCAGTAATTCAAAATGATATTCTTTCTTGTTCATTAAGATGAGCCATTTGAAAGAAAAAACACTTTTTCAGTCAAATTTTTCTTTACAGATGAAGGTTCATCTGCTTGAATCAACTTAAACAGTTGAACTAATGTTTCATTTAAAAAGTACCTACCAAATGGATGAAGCACAAAAAGTCACAACAAAAATAGTCCACTTTTTGTTTACGTATTTATTAATAAAGAAAAGAATTTGTTTACAAGCGGAAAGAATAAAAAAGAGTAATTTGAAGGATTTTATTATGTTAATTTAAACGATGATATTTGCATTTTGTAAAATGAAAATACGTACTATCATTGTTAGATTTTTTTTCACAAATCTTATTTTCCATGATAACAAAACCATCCATCAAGAATTAAACAATGTTACAATATTGCATTAAAATACTGTATTGATTATGTTAATTATTTTAATTGTTTTAAATATTTTCATTGAAAAAATTGATTTCCTCTTAATTATACCCCCGGGGGGTTGGGTGGGGGTGGAAATTTTTATGGTGCTGAATACAGTTTTACACGTAGAATCTGAATCTGCAATAAAAAATGGGGGTTTCAATTTAAGATTTCAAAGTTGCCCCCGCTCCACCCCCGGGGGTGGGGGGTCGTGTTTGGTGTCATTCGATAGATTTTTGAAAAATATTGAACACGTGTTTTTCAGTTTTTCGATCCGATGTAAATTTCGCGAAATATTCGACCGTCCCGCTTCTTTTGGCACACCCTGTATATATTTCTGCATCTTGAAATTTATGTAAATATTAATCTGTTTAAATGAGCAAACGTTTAACATTTTTGTGTTTTAAATGAGCTTTCCTTTTATCTGCGATTAAATCAATCATATTTGATCCAGAACAAAAGCTTAATCCAAACGCTTCGTGCTCAAGCTGAGGCACGCTGAGTGGTCAAATCGCTCAGATCAACATCTCATAATGGCGGCCAAGTCACGTGACCGCGCGAGCACAACTTCCGCTGAAAAGGTCTATAGATAACGTGCATATGACGTCACAGCTAAGTGCGGGGCTACAACTCGGTGAAAACAAGAGCGTGGTTTCAACCAATGTTGCCAAATCACTGGTTTTTCCACCAGATGTAGTGGATTTTACACTGAAATTATGCAAAAATCCACTAAATTCCACTAAAAAATCCACTAGATATTACTTTAGAACAATAGAACTACAGTGGATTTTTTGTTTGAATTTAGTGATAATAATTTTTTTGAGCTGGCAACACTGGTTTCAACTAGTTTTAAATACGGTAGTAGTGATTCCTAGGGTGCAGGATAAAATGCAACCGGACGAAAAGCCACAAAGTCTCAGGATCTTGTAATATAAAATAAAATCAAGAGATAAAATAGAGACTGGTCTAAATTTTAATGAAGATTCATTTATGTTCTAAATTTTTGCAATGCTTCTTCAATGAGCTATAATTTCAATCTTTATTTTTATAGATTATTTTACAGGGTGATTCAAAAGTCATTTCACCCATCCAAGTTTGAATAGGTGAATTAACTCTTGGGTCACTCTATAAATTTACATTAAAGTTATTACGGATTTTATTAAATAATATAACTATGGCTCGGATTTAAGGTAGAAAAGTTTGTTAGAAAAGGTGGATGGAAAGGTTGGGAAATAAGGAGAAAAGGTGGGGGGGGGGGGGACAATATAAGGTAAAAATAAAAATACAATACAAGGAGGTAATAATAAAGAGGCAAAACAAAACGTTTTCTTTTTTTTTTTAATAGCGAAGTAAACATGAATATTTCTGTATACAAAAAACAAACATACAACACCATGGCTAATAGTTAATTATTAAAAAGGAAAGAGGAACAAGCGCTGTTTATTATTTTTTTTATTATACATTTCTATGTTTTCGAATAACAGGATCTCTCCGTTATGAACGGTATCCGAATAAAAAGCCACAGGACAAAATGCAACAGACGAAAAGCAACAAAGTCTCAGGATCTAGTATTATAAAAACAAAATCAGTAAATATGAATGAGGCAGGTCTTACATTCTAACAATAATTTTATTTCATTTATGATTTTCTTTAACATGAGATAATATTATATTAATCAACAATAAAATTATACAGAAAATAGGTATTGCTCCTGTCATCAGATACGGATACAATGTCCGATAGCTCAAATAAATCAAGGCATATCACAGCACATGGATCTAAGTCAAATCCGAGTTCTTGCGTTGAGTGTTCGAAACATTTCCTCATACAGGCTTTGTGATTTGGATCTCATGAAAGTGTACACACAACTAATCTCCTACAACAGCTCGTATTGTATACAACTGCTGAAAGAGTAGAGGTGCAACACTGCGAGTCCATTCGCTCGCGTTTATGGCGAGCTGTGTTCGCGGTCACAGGGCAAGCGGCTTCGCGAAGCTACGATTGTGATTTTTTTTACCGAGTTATGATTGTTCAAGCATTCGTCTTATGTAAACGAGCCAGGCATTCGTCTGCCGCAAATACAAGAATCCTCTCTTGAGCCTGAGTGCCGCTTGTTTCTGATGAGGAGAAGCATGATTTCTTGCCGCAGATTATGATTTTTTTATGATTAATGTAAACGTGGGCACCTATTTCGTTGATTGGCATCCGTTTCCAATGGCAGGAGTAACACCTATTCATTGTATATTATTTATTTTTGTTTTAATGTTATCTAATGTTTAATAGACCCTGAGACTTTGTTGCTTTTCGTCTGGTTGCATTTTGCCCTATGGGAGATAGATTACGCTCCAAAAATTCTATGATTCTTCCAAAGTCTTTATCCATGCTCCATTTTCACTATAAATGAAATAAAATTATTGTTAAAATGTGGATCTGCCCCATACATTTTTATTGATTTTATTTTATAACTTAAGAGCCCGAGATTTTGTCCCATTCCCGATATAAAGTGGTTTGCACAAATAACAACATACTTTGAAAGACTTTTTTTGCGCCACATTTTTCCTTTTTGCGGCAAGTATTCACAAAATTACACAATTTCATAGATCTTTATTTCTTGAAAATTCATGGAATGATAATTTTTTATCATTATTTAAATTGTGGTTGGTACAAAATACTACAACACAACTTTTCATCATATTAGCATGTAGAAAACTACGCGTTGTTTTCACCGAGTAGGCTGACGTCACGATCACGTGACCAGCAAAGTACCCGGATTCTGGACGTTATCTATTCAGTCATTTAGCATTAAGTGCTAGTACAGCAGTAAAACATCTGCCAATAAATGTATGGTTGTAAAAATATGATAGGAAGAAAAAAGTAATGTCTACATACACGATTATTTTCTGTTTGCGTCTAACCGAACACTTTCGTTTTGCTCAAATTACAATTTGAGAGTGAAAACGTATCCCATGTCGTCGTTTTTCCGAACGTGGTTTATAGTCTTCAAATGAATCTGAAGCCACTGAACAGTTTTAATTACTTGGTATAAGTGAAGGAGGTGAAGATGAAAGCGAAGAATCTTTTGTATATTTTATTTTCTAAACTTCTCTCTCAGGTTTCAAACTTTCTCTTAACTTTCGATTTTCTCGTAGTGCAATCTGTTGGATTTTTGCGCTTTAACACTCGTATCAAGAGCACATCTCCTGCTCAGGAATTCTCCTGCTCGTTACGAGTGTGCTCTTCTTCATTATAAGAAGGGGTGGGGGGGTTGCTCATTTAATGAAATTTTGCTCATATCTATTGCCATAAGAAGAATAAATGCATGGAAATATAATAAATCCACTCTCTATTATAATATTGGACTAAAAATAATAAATAATTGCGTTTATTATTAGCAAAAGCACATGGAACTCCAGCCATCTCAGCTTTGTTATGTTAAAAGGGAAAGATCGCATGCTGCCAACCTTTCAGTGATCACAATCCCAGAAGGGAACGCGAGTGCTTTTGAGAGAAATGGGCCGATAGAGGCCACCTTCTCTTTAACAATCTTGTTCCGAGATCATACAGGCTGCGTCCCATCAACACCTCCGATAACTACAGTAGTTATAGGAGGTGTTGGTCCCATACGCACATTTCTGCAAGTCTACAAACTTGGGCTCTGTGGGCGGGGCTTCACCTATGACGTTTCATTTTCACAGAAATAGCTTAAGTAACTCCAACGTTCAAAACAGTTGCCTAATAACTGATCACTAGGAAGATAAGAGCTTTCAGAGAATCTTAGTCGGAAAAACACTGATATGTTTCTTAAATAAATGCAAAAATACGATCTGTTATTAATCTCAATTCATCCTAATGTATTTTGGTTCTAATTTTGGTCTAAGTTAACATTATTGATAGGAGATGGCGCAACGGGAAAATTCTTATAGCAACTGAAGATAATTAAATACAAGGTACTTGAAGAGACAGGTTTTATTAGGTTTTAAATTATCATTATTTCGAAAAATAAATTCTTCTGAAACACAAAAGAAAAAACAGTCTAGCAAGTGGGATCAAGAAGGTTTGGGCATTTGAGAGCCACGATTCCACTGCGTAGTATTTCTTGAATACTGTGTGCAGATTAGCATCGTTTTTTATGTACTTTATAATTTATAAAGTGACCTTGCGATTTTAATAAAAATAATTTTTATATCTTACTAAATTTGTCATGACAGGAGAATAAATTACAAATTAGAATGATAAAGTAAAATAATTAGAAGAAAATATCTCAATTACTTAAGAAAAAGCATTGGCACTCTCCATTGAGAGGATGGGTTATTTGGCAGAAGCTTGAAAAAATTTATTTTCTTGGATGAATAAAAGAAAAACTTGAAACTGTAGGCGCATTCGGCGCTACTCAGATCTGAGAGAACTGTCACGTGGTATCTGACTGCTTTTCTGAGCGTCTGAGTGATCATTGCCGAACGCTCTTTTATCTCAGAACGAAATGGCTTTACTGGCTTTTCAAATATTGAGAAGAAACGGCGGATCTACTAATTTTAGTTCATATGAAATACAAATTAACATCAAATGAGCAACTGAGCATACATAATAATCGATCCCGATAAGAGTTTTCCATAAGGCCAGGAAGGAAATGGTACACATGGCATCGCCATGATGAAGTTCTCGCAGCTTCTTTGATAGCTTCGCATCGCAGTGGGCGCCGCCATGTTCATTCTGAGTAGTCAGATAAAGGAAAGCTTGCTGAGCATCTGAGCTCAGAATCTGACAGATTCGTTGGTTGCCGAACACATTTTCTTCTCAGGCGGAAGTAGAAAAGTGCTCGCCGAACGCTGTTCTCTCAGATCTGAGTCAGATCTGAGTGCCGCCGAATGCGCCTTATAGCTGCCGCCACGTAAGTTGAACGATCTTTTTGACATGCGCAATAAGTCTTCCCATCAATATGCTTTGTCTGGATTTTACCCATGATGCACTTGTTCTACTATAGTAAAGGCAGAGATATCGTTGAAACGCCTATTAAAAGTCATAATATAAAACAAATTGCCTTCGAATCGACTATTCTGCGTCATTTTTTAATTTATTAATTTATTAATTTCATTTATTTATTTTTAAAAAAACGAAATTAGAAAGTAAATATAAATACGAAAACAATGTTTCGAAAACGAAAGCGGATGCTTTCGTAGAATAACTAAGCGATTTACTTCCCATTAACGTCTATTGGCTGGCGTTAGAAATGATGTCATCCAGTCGTTCAATTTATGTGGCGGCAACTATAGCAAAAGTCGTTCAATTATACACGTTATGAGAACTAATGAGTCGGGAAGACCACTAATTATCTCAAGTTACTTTGCACCATTGGATGGCACATATACAAATATGAAATATGAAATGCAGTTAGAAAAGATTATGCAGACCTGCAACTATTTCTGGAGGAAAACCGGGTGATAGTAAATTTAGTAGGGTGAAATATACGTCTCGATAACATATTTAATTGTTACAAAAATTGTGCACTTAAATTTTACTTTTGGACATAATTTAACATTAGATGCCATGTGTATAATTACATATTATACACTAGTCAAAATAATTAAGGGAGTAAGATACACCGTACGTGAAATAATGAGAAACCAACACTGGTTAAATTATAAAATATCTTTTATCTTGAAATTATGGTTATATAAATTTGAAGTTTCCCTAATTTGTCTCCTTGTGGAGCTGATTGTACTGTGTTGTTTCTTTTTTGCCTTTGTTTATTAGTTTTTTTGAAGGTTTACATTTGTAGCTTGGTACTTCTCTTTCTTGATAAGCAAATTTAACTACAAGAAGACTAGATAGTGTTCCAAAAAAAATTGCTGACGAAGTTGTTGGTTCATCACGGAGAAAGAAAGGAAAATTTAGGGGTTCTTTTAAGAGAATATTATTCGCTGGGAGATTTTTACGATCTGCCAGGTGACTGGGTGAGATTGTCAAAATCCGGGTGACAACCGGTGAATCCGGGTGAGTTGGCAGGTCTGCATTATGGAACAAGCATATATACAGAGCACAAAAATCGAATGTATTTAATTGTAAAATAAGAGGAAAAAAAAACTTGAGCAAGATAATGAAGTGCTAAAAGATATAAAAATGCAAACAAAATCAAAATCCGTTTGAAAACTAACAAAGTAACTTGGACGAAATGAAGAAACAGATAACAGAATAAGATAATAAGCCTCAAGATCATAGGTAGTGTGGGAACAACGGCGCCTCTCGCGTCAATAATAAAAAAAAACTAGTGATAACACTCATAGTTTTCACAAGCACAAAGCATTGAGAAATATTTGTTCATGGCATCGCAGAGAAATTTTTGTTGGTTTCAACCAACGATATGAAATGAGTAGATCGCTTATGTGGAGGCCATCTTTGGGGCAATTTGAAGGCGGCGAAAATTGGAACTAATCTCTATTGTTAATGTAGGCGCCATTACTGTGATTGGCAAAACAACATCGCCAGCCAAAGCGCCATTACTATATATCCGCTTTGTCACCAGCTGAGAAAGCACCCCCCACCCTCCACCAACATCGTGCTTGTAGTCTGAAATTTCTTAAGCGACCTCTCCCAAATTTAGATGATTTTTAATAAATGCAGTATATATTTTCATAAATACCTCTAAACAATCATTCTGGTATCAGTGAAACGACGGTAACATGATTGAATATGGACATCTTTTATGTATCAACAACCACGATATAAAAGATGACCAGGATTTTTACATGAGAAAAACATTCTAAGACGCAGAAAGATAAAAACACACCTGTGAAAGGTCAGTGGTGAACCTTTAATATATCTATTACTACAATTTAAAGCTAGACAAGAAGTCGGCATTGAGTTTTACTGTGTTTGTCTACGCAAACTTCAAACGTAAACATACGATGAAGGCCATTTTTGCCAACCAAAGTAATGGCCGACGGGCTTTCAAATGGGGATGCGTTGGTGGCGCTGAAAGCAGCTCATGAGCGATCTACTCATTTCATATTGTTGGTTTCAATGGAATTTTTTGCAACATTTACTTTAGAAATTGTACTTCCGATAAAGGCCTAGACTTATTAGAGAGGGGACATGTGTTTAGTGTCAAAGAGAAGAGAAATGCCGAAACCGAGTCTAAGGTACTTGAAAAAATGTCTACGATATACTAGAGTGAATTCTGTGCATTATAACGTGACAATTGAGATATGTATAATTTTCTTCATATTTGATCTTTTTTTTGTTTTAATATTTTGCCAATATTCGTTTGTACATCTGTTTTTATTCTGCTTACAGAAGCAAGAACCATAGTACGTTATACACTGTCATATCACTGAATTATGACCACCCGCTTAGTAATGGGAACAGCCAACCTTCGCCGCTGTAATTGCTGCTAGAAGTGCGCGGTATGTGTCCGATGGTATGACAGTCCATTCCGCTTGAAACGCTGTCCACAGAGCTTCGAGAATCACAGGTGGAGGGTCCAGCTGCCGTACATGGCGATCAAGTTGCTCCCACAGATGTTCGATTGGATTGATGTCCGGCGAATTAGCGTGCCAAGGGAGCACTTGAAAGTCATTAGAGTATGCCTCGAAGCAATCCAGAAGGTGACGTCAAAGAGAAGAGAAATGTGCATTGTCCTGCTGGAACATTCCATCACACTGGGGAACATCGTGGGCATGTACGGGTGCACCTGGTCAGCTACGATTGACAGATAGCTACAGGCATTCAAATTGCCCTCTAGACGAATCAGTGGACCTAACTGCTCCCAACAGAAGATCCCCCACACATGCACACTACTCCCCCCAGCCTGTTTCCGGACCACAATAGCCTCCTGCAGTCTCATTTCATGACGATCACGACGCATTCGCCACCGCTCGTCAGTCTTAAGGAGCATAAACCTTGACTCGTCGGAGGAGGCGACTTTAGCCCACTCGTCTGTGGTCCAATAGCGGTGCTCACATGCAAAGTCTAGGCGTCTAGCAGGGTGCGTTCAACGGTAATGTCGGATACACATCTGTTGGCACCACTGTTGAATCTGGTGGTTAGTTGATGGACTGTGGTTCTCCTGTCACCTTTTACGAGTAGTCGTAGGCACCACTCACCCCGTCGGTCGATGGCTCGTGACCCTTTATAGTGACGGCGTTGGGATGCGATTTCTGTCCCTGCTGTCCACTCTTTCTACACCTTCACTACAGCGGACCGTGAACAGTTCACAAATCGCGCCATTTCGGAGATGGTGCCACCCTTGCTGCGATAGCCTGTTATCATCCCTTTTTGGATGTCCGTTAAATCCGGACGTTTACCCATCTTGAGGCTCGTGCACCTGCCGTTTGATGCACCAGCTTTAAAGCTTTCTCATCCTGTGTAATCGTTGTTGGGGCGAACCATGCATGTGCCTTGAGGAGTGCTGGTCTTAATGCATTGATGAGACAATGTATATATGAGTGTAAAGCAGGGGCATCACAAAAATGTAAACATGTAGCAGAAGTAGTTTATTTCCACCATGTATCTTCCTGTTGGTTTTCCTTCGCTTGGTTCGTTTTATAAGGCGTGTATAACATTGTTCAGCTAGAAGTGAGAGTTCTTTTGTTTTCCACATCATGCATAAATATTGTGGGCAATTATGATGGATGATATGGGTTGTCACTTTTCTTGTTGCTAACGAAATGTCTGGAGCAGATTTTCGAGTACTGTGTTGGTATCTAGGCAGTGGGATCATGAAATGAAATGAAATGAAATCATACATTAAAATAGCAATTTAATTAAATTTTCAGTAATATAAAATTTAGAACAATAAATATTTTCTTCTCTCGTTTTACAGCTTGGATCCACTTTTTTCTTGTGTCTTGATGCCATTTCTCGTTTAGAAATGAATAAAATGATACCTCCGAATCTTTTCCTTACGTGCTGCTGCATCCATAAACGCAAAAATGGTACTTCTAACTCTCTTATTTTTTTCCATAACTTATTAGAAGAGATCACTATACGATAACCAGTATATGTTTATCACTATCATTTTTTCACTATCCAGGCAAATACCGTATTCGTGGGGTTTTTCTCGCTAGTTTTTTCCTCTTATTTTAAGCCAATAAAAAGTCAACAATCAAATGACATGAGCACTATCTCATGTTGCGCATTCATTATTTTCTTTGGAAAGCATTGTTCAGCTTCAACCGATAGCAGTTAGGCCAAAGTTGGGGTTGGTCGTAGTATAGCTATACAGAAGATAGTCATAAACGTTAGGAAACTATCGGGAACCTCGACAAACGAGTCCTTATTAAATTTAAAGAAATAAATCCTCCCGAGGAAGGTATAGGAAAGTAACGGAAGCCCTGACAACCTCTATTTTTACCCTTTTATCTCACTTTTTAACTCCCTCCCCAATTTCTTAAATTGAAAAATTAATTTTCTCGAACGTAGTATTTAGAAAGTGTAATAGAGCTGTATTTTCTTTCGTTTCTCATCATTTCCAAACGAACGATATATAACAAACCATATGTTGCATAGTACTAAAGACCAAGTTATTGCCATCCCCCACAATTCCGACTCCATTGGACAATTTGGCCCAAACTTCATAATAATGTTGCACTTGCTTAGAGGAATCTGCATACCGAATTTCACTCCTATATATGCATAAATACCCGTATAACTTTTGGTCCCCTCTAATTTCCGCCCCCAAAACTCTGGCCCCAATGGGCCAATCAAAACCAAACTAAATAGTGAAGTTGCACATGCCCATAGTAAGCTACATTCCGAATTTCAACCTTCTACTTCAAAAAATGCGACAATTATTTGGTGGGCATGCACATCCAACCATTTGGAAGGCGATTGAAGATATACGGAAAGATCAGAGTTTAGTCGAAGCTTCTTTCTTGAGTACATCTCGCAGACAACCTCCACAAAAACAGATTAGACGTGCCGAGCAAGATCATCAGCGGCTGCTTAAGACCCTGTGATTGGACTATGTGAACCGTCGGAAGACATTGCCAGAACTTTTAAAAGGTATAGGACATGCGAAACGATTGAATTGAAAGTCCTACACCATCATATTTATGTTATTGTTTAACTTTTACTTAATAAAAATTTAATTTCCAATATGTGATCAGTTTGTCGTATTTCTTTTATAATTATTAATCACATAATATTTATGCTATTATTTCATTTTGACACTCTAGTATTATTGTTTACCTTTTACTTAATAAAAAATTTTATTTCCTGTATGTGTATAGTTAGTTGTATTTCTTTTATAGTTATTATTATCTTCTGAACAAGAAGGATACTGAAGCAGTATAAGCAGTATAAAAAGATTCCTTAGATCATTGCTCAAATTACGTAAACGGGCCTCTGTCTCTCAATTATTTATCGTTACGGAATTTCCACAGTATATCAGTTATATATTAGCAATTTAGCTACCATTACTTATAAGGCAATTTCTCGCCATATATCTCTCTCTTCTCCGTTTCCTATTCAATATCGCAGTGAACTTCACCCTTACCCTACACGCACCGCTCATTTGATAAATATCCCCTTGATAAGAACGAACTACCAATCTCGCAGTGTCTCGCTCGCTGCTATTAAGCTCTGGTCCTCTTTACCTATCGATTTGCGCCTTTCCTAGAACATCGCCATCTTCAAATTTAAATGAAAATTTTTTTTATTTAACTTCTAACAATACTAATCCACTAACCTTGTATTTTACTTTCAATGTGCTTTTACTGCAATATTTGAAATTTATTTGTATACTTTTTGGACGTAGTCCATTATTATTAACTTTGAATCTTAACTTAAATCGTTAATTTTTTAATCAGAATTGGCAATTTGTTCTCTACACAGGGACCTAACTTGTCGGCTATTCGGCCATACTGGCCCTGGATAGACAATTGTTTCTGTAATAAATGTAAGGTTTTGAGGATTAATTAGCCAGAATTAGAATATTCAGATTAATTATGTAAATGAGTCATTTTATAATTGTTTAGTTAGATTCAGAATTTAAGATTATATAAAGTTTTAAAAGAATTTTAATGCAAAGAAGAATTAAATAAAGTTTATTAATTGTATTGAGTATTTTTCTGCATGGGTTTAAGAGTCGCTAAATAGAACCATTTTTAGTGTTCGACAAAGAGGGAGAAAGTAAAATCATTTTACACATTATTGTTTTGTTTGTTAGAATTGTATTCAAGGACCGAAAGAGTATTGCTAGAGTTAGACAGGTAAATTTGAGAACCGGATTATCAGATAGAGAGCAAGAAAGACGAATGTAGGATTGAACTTTAGAATCTGAAGGAAGCAAAGAGATAAGAAATGATCACGTGAATGCAAGATCTTGTTAGTACAGAAACAGTTAGAAGAGGTGTATACAAACTTTAGATTGATAGTGAGATTCACATTTTTTGTGATGGTTGACAAGCGTATGAGTGGCTGTCGAAATCGAAATTGTTTTGTCAGTAATTCTAAGTGAGAAAATAGGCAGTAGAAATGTAACGATTCCCGTAGTCGAGTGTGTGGCGATTCCCGTAGCCGAGTGAGCGAAGAAACTACTCCCAGTTTTTAGTTAATTTCGCCTCCATCTGATAATCATTGATTTCAGATGGGAAGTTTCAAATTTTAGTTAGTAGCAAGTTTTAAGTTCTAGTTTATAATAATGTACACACCAAGTTAAAATTTTAGTTTGCTCGGATTCGAGGTATTTTAAAGAGTTTCTGCCAAGCTGAGAACCAGCTCAACCAATTTAAATAGCTAGAGGATTAATCATGTTAGTACAAGAATGCGTACCCAGCCCCGAAAGGTACCCTGTTTTATCGAGAGAAGCAAGAGCCAAGCAGAGCCATCTTCAAGATGCTGCCCAGAGAGAGAGAGAGAGTTTATATATATTTACACACCCTGATATTATGCATTATGCATTATTCTTTAATTATGCATTACTCCTGTTAAATCATTAGCTATTATTCATTAAGCCTTAGGTATAGACCCTTTCTTAGTAATGACATACGTTAAGTTTAAATTCAGTTGCTTACATTCATTGTTATTTAGCTGTTATTAATTCAGTATCATACGAGAGGCGATTGATAAATAAGGTCTCTATGGCTGTAACTTTTTTTTATTTGTTAACCGATTTTCAAAATTCTTTTTGTATCTTATACTCACATTTGTCCTTATGTAATGAACTATTCATTTTTCGACATAGTCCCCATCCCTTTCCACGCATTGTTTAGAGTTACGTTCCCAAGTAAACTTCATAACGCTTAATTTGATACATAACTATTATTATTCAAGAAATTACCGATCATTTTTTCGCAAGCATTAAATTGTCTAAACTCTTAAAGGGATATATTACTTTATTGTTTATCTTATAAATTGATTGCCAAGACTTTGCTTGAAATTTATGTTTTCTTATTTAAACTTCATAATGATCCAGATTGATACAATTTAATACAATTTCTGTCATTATTACAATTTGAATTACTTTTATCTTTGAACATTATAATTGGACATCTCAGTAATTAAATTTCATTATTAACTTATCCACATTCTTTATCTCAAACTACCAACGTTATTGTTTTATATATCTTTTGTTGAATGTTTAATAAACATTATTTTATTGTTAAGACCGTTTCAAGTGCCTATTCTTTCCTCATTGGCCGACCCTGGTAGCGGAGGTATCTATTTATGTAAGTGGGATAACAAGAACTATCATAAAAAAATTTGTGAATATTATATTCACTGGCGCAGTCTTTTCTAAGTTATTTAAATTATTCACTCGACCATTTTCTTTTATCCCCCAGACCCTTACATAAATTCAATAAAATAAAATAAAAAAATAAGCAATTAGGAGCAAATGTCCCGTGTGGCAAATATCCTGAATGGCAAATGTCTGGTGCGGCAAATGTCCAAGTGGCAAATGTCCGGTTCCCAAGTAAATCAGGGCTGTCCTAGATTTCTGTCGGCGGGCAGCGCCCGTGCACGCTGGTAATTTTCCTTCCCCCCGTATTGCACATAACGAGTTCCTTAAAGTCGAGTTTCTAATTATCAATGAGTTGCTAATTATACTTTTTGACCCATGAAGTCTGCTCATTTTTTGTTTAAAAAGTTCTTGTATTTCCTTCGTGTTAATGTGACAATTTTCTCGATGTCAGGTAGAATTGTATTTTCTTTTTCCCGATAGGACACGATTGCATATTAAGCATTTAGAATCCGATCCGTGTTAAATGAAAAAAAAAATAGATTCTCCCACTTCGGTTTAAATACTAGTTCAGTGATTTTATGCTTTTTCGGAATGTGTGCCATGTTATTCGAGACAAAAAACAAGAGTATCAGTAACAAAAGAAATAATAACTCATTTAACGGAATTGCGTCCTAAAGTCTGGCAACACTACATGAGAAAAAAATTATCCACACTCCTCCTGAGTTTTGCCCGTGAGCTTTTTATGTTGCACGTGGGTGACATGCACGATTTGGATGGCCCTGAAGTAAATGGAGAAATTTTTGGTATATGTGTATTTTAGTATAACAAAGATCTTACTAATTCAGGATTCGTTAATACTTAGGGAAAATAAGGATAAAAGAAGTTTGTTGAGGATAAGCTCCAAAAAATCGACAATGACCTCAACTTCCTTGAGGACATTTTGTTTTCTGATGAGGCAACATTCCATACTTCCGGAGCAGTAAACCGACACAACTGCCGCATTTGTGCTCACAAAACCCCCACGTTCTAAGGGAACATATACGCGACAAGCCAAAGGTTACTGTTTGGTGCAGTTTAATGCATGATCGAGTAATCGGACTTTTCTTTTTCGCTGAAGACACTATTACCGCTGCAACCTACCTAGATATGCTGCTGAAGAACAAACTGATTCCACAGATTGAAGAACTGCAGCCCAACATAGTCTACCAACAAGATGGAGCACATTCTCTCTTGGGGCCTGCAAGTTAGGCAGTGGCTTGATACGAACTTTCCAAGATGATGGATTGGAAGGGATGGACCAATCCTTTAGCCCCCTTGCTCATCCGATTCGAACCGTCTGGATTTTTTCTTCTGGGGATATGTGAAAGACAGACTGTACAAAACCAACGTTGATGACATTGAATCTCTCAAGAACAGAATAATTGAAACAATCGCTGACATCACCCCCGAAATGCTAGCCCAAACATGGGAGGAAATCGAGTTTCGCTTTGACGTCCTTCACGCCATAAATAGGGGCCACACATTGAAATTTATTAAGGCATGCTAAGAAATTTTGAGTTTTTCTTTGTGAATAAAAAAAAAATCACGTTAAAATCTGTCATAGTTTTTGAGTAACAAATATGTATAATACGGGAGATAATTTAGAAACATCTTGTAATTTAAGTATAATTTCTTATGCAAATTCCGAGTTATCTGTTGCTAAAAAGTTGGTCATCCGGATCGCTACACTCAAAGTTGACACCTTAAACCCCATAGATTTCGGGCTTAAAATGTGAGCTTACAGTGTAGCGGTCCGGATAACCAACTTTTTAGTGACGGATAACGCGGAATGTGCATAAGAAATTTTACTGAAATTATATAGTGTTATTGTGTTAACATTTCGTTAAGTTTTATCTTAATTTTCCGCAAGTTTTATCTTAATTTTCCGCAAGTTTTAACGAATCCTGAATTAGTATGAGCCTTGGTATACTAAAATACACATACACTGACAGGTGATTACATATGTAAATATGGATGGATTTAAAGACATATATGTATCCCGTATATTTATATAACTGTACACTTTGGGATAAATATAAACGAATAAAAGCATAAGATGAGAAACAAAACTCTTAAATCTTAACCCAATGCTAAACAATGTTCTTAAGAAGAATTAACTGGCAAGGCAGGGGAGTTGTAACATTTGCACTCTCTCATAAAGCTATCCCAACTGCATGTAAAAAGTTTAGAATACTCCAATATGATGCATATTTTCCAAGTGTGCAGGAAAAACTTGCACAAACGCATTTGCCAAATTTGTGGTCTTTATTTCCCTTCTGTCAAGCGCATGAAACTGCGAAACAAAGACCTCTAATTTAAATGCTCCTACTACAACACTTGTAGTCTTATTAGATAATATTATCTGCAAACAAGGAGAGATAGACTGCAGTCATCTATTGAAGATGATGATGATTTTTGTGTGACTTAGCGAATAAGATATTTTTGACGCGTTCGTTCCTGAAGCAACCTCAAAAAATACTTCTGTAATAATTAAAGATTTGGAGACGGTGGGCTACCTCACCATGGATGTCAATAAGATGTGTACGTATTTCAATAAATGTTTTTCCCTTTATAGTGGCATTATTTTTATTTATTACCTTGATACATCTTGGTTAATAGAATATAACTCATTTTTCGTGTCAGGATGACATATGACCGAGGGGGGGGGGGGTTACAAAAATATGACATGTGCCGATACGGGGGGGAGGGGGGTGTAAAATTATTTGGAAAAGGGATGACGTAATTTGTGGACGACCCCCTATTGTTGAGGCATCAGCCATATTGGAAGACCCCAAGCCTGTATGCGAATATACAGGGTGATTCTAGAAGGTCGTGCCAAAATGAAAAGGCAGGTAGAGGGTGAAATTTTGAGGAAGAAAGTCTAGTCGCGTTTTTCGATCTGAGGCTCCGTTAAAAAGTTAAAGCACTTTAAAGTTTCGTGATGTCACTTCCGGTTTGTCGTCAGAGGCGCGAAAGTATGAACCAAGCATTCGAAATTTATGTTCGAAAATGCTTACGTTTCAGTTTAATAATTGGTTTCTAATTTAATAAGCAAGCTTTTCTTGATTTTATAACAATTATAACGAAATCTATCTTGGTACAGATGCTGAGCAGCTCTACTATTCCCTAAAGTACGCCCATAAACGAGGTGCATGTCTGCTAATTCGGCAATAGAGTAGTTATCCATAATACAAAAATGTATGGATGAAGCAAAACTATGGAGTGTTCCAAAACTTTTAAATTCGAAAAGGTTTGCGTTCAAATATGAAGGATGAATT